>JZKD02S1988748.1:84238-117598 GCA_000966675.3 Picea glauca
TCATTGCTTATTTACTCTGCAGTTATTGGATAATAATGCTTCATTGATATAACACTTGGATTATATGGTTAAATTGCTCTATTACTGATTCACCCCCCTCTCAGTAATCCAACATCATCACCTTCTTCAGCTGGTGCAATGGAAGTTGTCCTTATAGATAGGCTACTAACATCCTGGACTTCTTCAGTCTTCTTCGTCATCTTTTCTTTCTTTGTTTTACTGGGCCCAAGTGTATCCTGCGTAGTTCCGGGGCTGTCGATGTTGGAAATTTCTGCTGGGTCTGCTGAAACAAGGAGGTTCGCCAACCATTCCTTGGTGATCTCTTCCAAGTCTTCTTTTGTCAGCTTATAATAGGACACTGAAGTTATTCCAGGTATTCATCATCATGTGGGGTTAGGTATATAAAGTGGTGGTCCCCACTAAACTTTATCAGAGGTTCGAATCTCTGTAAAGTGTTCAGGCTTATGCGAGGTTCGCTCCTTATGGATTCTTTCAATTGGTTATAGTACGTGTGGAAAACAAAATTTGATTTCCATTTCTTTTTCATGTCATTCGAGTACCATAATGTACTGAACTTCGTGTCTAGTGGCTCAAAGGGGTTAAGGTCTGGGAAGGTTGTGCCTTCCGGTAACTCCCATGCAACAAAAGTGATCAGTATCAGGAGCTAGCTAAAATGAAATTCATTCCTCTGATCCTAGGCTTATCTGTAGTCAATCTCCAGTTGATTCACCAGGTACTTCGCTCAGTTCATCTATAGTCCCTCTGCGCACTTTCCTGCGATACTGGTGTTGGTCGATTCTTGCATACAAAATTTCCTATGATCAATTGGCATGCGAGGTGCACTGCCCCACTTTCAATAGAAGCTACCTTGTATCCTCTCACACATTTATTAACATCGCCATAGGATTCTTTGATATTCTGTGAAAGAGAGAGGGCTGTTGTCTTTCTAGGATAGTACTCATGGGGATTAGGGCCCTGCATGCTAAGAGCAGTGATACTATTGATCAACGTCGGATCAACAGTTATGCGATGTTATAACCACAAGTATCCTCCATGGTAACTTGCTAGCAACAATTTTACACAAGCATTCACCTCCTGGTGTCTGCCGAAGTGTGGTATTCTCATAACGTTGAGCAAAGTATATTGTGTGAGTTTCATCGTCCATTGCTGAGGGATGAGCTTGAAATTTTTCTCCTTACTTCTCATCAAGTACTTATATGGGGCAAGCATGCTATAAAATTTATGGTCCCCCAGGTTGAAGTCGCAAAACTTCAACGCTATAATCTTGTCTTGACTTGCGCGATAGGTGTGCACTCCTTTCAGTAGATATGAAGTGACTAGGGTGTATTCAAAGTCTCCAGGGACACTGTCCTTATTAATATCACTGCTCATAGGGGGTATGTAATTTGTTAGGATGGATGGCACTAACTTCATGTTGGCTATGTCATCCTTATGCTTAGTTCTTCTCTTTGCGCCGTCTCAAGATGTTCTTGCTCAAGAAGTTGATGGGGAGGATTGCACTCCTCTCATTATTGATGCTTGGACTTTGGTGGACATGCTTCTTTCTGACATGGCTCTCTCAGTCATTAAATTGAGAAGGACCTCTATGATGGATTCCTCAAGTGCGGCAAGCTTGTCGGACATACGCACTCGGGAAAGATAATCGGGGTCACGATGATCTCAAAATACTGCACTAGGATGGACAATTTTCTTGTAATGATTACCATAGACAATCACTAGTTCTGCGGGCTTCGATTTTTCATTTGGAAAAAGTGTTCTTCGGGCAAGGTATAACGAGCTAAATAGGAAATTCATCAATGGTCTACTTGCAACGGGTATGAAGCTTCCATGAACGTTGATCCATCTGTTATGGGGTGGTCCAATGGTCTGGTGGTGATCCTTTAATGATTTTATGTTCGTTTGGGGCCAAAGTCGAATGGGTATATCGATCCAATCACTATATTACTTCACCACGGTGAAGTGCCATATGTCACTGTTTTGATATCTCGACAAAGCTCAATTCCTGTGATTTTTCCTTCTGCAAAGTTTCTTCTAGAATCTTTTGTAACTTTTCGATCTTGGCTCTCTTCTTACTTAGCTTCCTAGCCTTCTTCCTAGTGAGCTTCGTCTCGATCATCCTTTTTCCATTCTGATTCTTATCTTCTCTCGACATAGTCACTTCACGATGCCGAGATTCTTTCTTCAGATCCAAGGGTAATACTCCTTCATCATATGGATTAGGTATTTTGGTCTTTTGTGACTCCTCTAATGTTCTTATAGCCTCGACATCCAAGTCCCTAGTGTTTAATAGCTTAGATTTGTTCTCTCGTTCTTCCATAAAGTAGGCGATCCTTCTAGTCATAAATTTCAGGAGTTCTTTCTTCTTCTGTTCTAGGGATTCCTTTTCTTCTTTTCTCCAGATTTGGTCTTTTTCAATCCAGATCTTGCCTAAGAAAGATGGAAATGGGGCATGGTCCTCAATAAATTTAATAACTTCAAATTATTCCTCTATCGAAGATCTATGGGTACTCATAGCTATTTGGGTAATCCTGCCACATAGGGTTACCATATTTCCTTTAAACAACCATATTTTTCCTAGTGAAGGAACAATAGCAAGCTTTCCTAGGGTTTCCCAAGAACTTTCTGGCATAAAGTTCATCTGTGTTTCCTCATCCAGAGCATAGTCAATGTCGAAGTCTTCTATTCTTACTTCAATTTTCTCCTTTTCTTTGAATATCTCTGACAAACTCGTATCTTTGTGTTCATCCAGGGTTTCTTTCATTTTCAGTAACATAATCTCTAATTCTTTCTCGGGTTCTTCTATAATCTTAATCTCTTGATCTCCTTCAGAGTTTGTTTTCTCAATATTCATCTTTTCAATTGTATCAATCATTCTAGGTAAATTGAGTACTTCATGGTCCATATCCTTACAACAAAGGAAACTAAGGTTTCTCCGAGGGCATTCCTTAACAATATGTCCCGGTCTTATGCAACTGTAACATAGAGTTAATCCTCTCTTTTTCTTCAATGATCCCCAACTTTTCTTGTACTATGCGCTAGGTTCATAATGGCTAGCTTGCAAAAATTTATTTATAGGATCCTGCATCCATTGGTTAGTCCAAAAATTCTTTTTATGCATAAGTATAACATATCTTTTATTATTCTTATCAGATCTATTCATATCAAACATTGTTTCATCTAAAAATACCCTAGTTTTCAAGCTAGGACAAAATCTATCAAGCATACCTAAATCTATACTTTAGAAACAAAAATTTTCACTTCTTTTACTTCTACAGGGCACAAAGCTTCCAGATCTAAGTACTTTTAACTATTATTACCTTTATCAGAGAACAAAGCTTACATATCTTACTTCTTTTCTTTAGTATCAACCTCTTTTATTGCACATCTAACTTATTTCCTTCAGATCTATCCTTCCTTCTTCAACACATATCTTTTCAGATCAACTGGATCATTGCGCACTAGGGCATATATCCACACACAAATATTTCACAATTTTAGGACGAATCTTTGCACAAAGATTCTTGTGCTCAATTCCTAGCAATCACAGTTTCAGGTCCCGACAACAAAACCATTAGTTGGCACAGGGGTAGACCCAGGGTTAAATGCTACAACAATGCACGAACAAAGCCCTAACTACTGGCCCTTTTGTCAACACCTACGAAGCAATTGAAGTCTCACCCGAGGTGGAGGAAAAGGTGGTTGCAAGACTCAAGTGTCTGCAACCTTAGCTAGGACACAAATTTGTGATTATAACACTTATCAATCACCTAGAATAGATTATTCATCAATATTCAACCCTTATGATACTTCGCAGATAGAACAAAGCATCGCATAATGTATTTAGATCTAAAGTAATTCAACACTTAGCCTCAACAAGATAGATTAGATTCGACAGATCAAGCACTAAGCATATTACATACGAGATCTAACATTCATTCATATCTTAGAAGCACAAAGCATAAATAGATATATCTAAACTCATCAAAGCACTTAGCAAAGGAAGAGACAAACACATCAGGTTAAGGCACAGAGCACAACACACAAATTTACCATGGTTCACCCCCACCTTGAGGCTACATTCACAAAGTCTTCTTCTTTATTAGTTTCATTTAATCAGGTTACAACACAAAGCCATCCAAACCCCTCTTCGCATAGGACAAAAGATCTGCGCAGCTCTCTAGATCCTTCTTCCTTGCGTTACAACACTTAGCTTCCTATAGCAACCTCACAGTAACTTGCACTTAGCCTTGCAATTCTTACAAAACTCACACAGAGCACTTATTCAACATCAAATAGATGCACTACCAATTTCACTAAGAAATCACATCTACACATCTACTTCATATCTATTTATACATTCAAAATTGGGCCTAAGCATGGGTAAACCCACGGGCCGACATCCATTTCCCATTACATTATCACCCAAAACCCAAAAAGGACCCAAAAAGGTGTCTAGCTTCCACGATTTTTTCTTCGCGTTGCGCTCCATATTTGAAAAGCTGTCGAAGTCCCAAAAACAGTCAAATATGTCCAAATGTTGCTCAAAACTTGGTCAGAGCCAACACTAGTTTATAGAGAAACTATCATGGATTATCATTTAGTTTTATTTTGGAGGAAAGTCCATATTTCATCCTACTACTCATGATATTTATTTAGTTTTGTGTCTGTTGTTTCCAGTAATCTCATATGGCTTAAATTGTTACAACATTAAATGTGCAATAAATATTATGTGGGATAATGAAAATATGAGGTTGTGTATAATTCAAATACAAGATTGTGTCTAGAACATTTAATATTGCATGCCAAGGTGGTTATTGGTACCATATGGAACTGCATTTGGAGATATGGTGGCAATAAAGAGCAATTTTCGAATTATGGCTCTTTATTGCCGCCATATCTCCAATACTATGGTAGGGCAATTTCAAGGATGTTTAGGTATATCAATGTTGTTTTTAATTTATGGATAACTATTAAGTGGAATTAAGAGTTGATGGAAAGAATCATTTGAGAGAGCAGTTAGAGGCTTACAATTAATTTGTTTTCAAGTGATGGGCTGGACATTGTATATCACAAATAAAGACCAAAGGTTGTTGAATCACTATATATTTGGAATAAAAGTTAAAGTTTGAATGGCATGAGAGGGTAGGCAGAGACGTCGAAATAGATTGAGTCGCCACTCAAAAAAAAATTAAAAAATCTTACAAACCCAAAACCTAATACAAATTATATTTAACAAAAACACCATATGCATTCAATTAACATCTGTGAATTTTAATGTTCGTTGTGGTGTTTTTATGATCTAAAAATATACAAGGTATGTGTTTATCATTACATTTTTCTTTCAATTTAGAAGGTGGGTTAACATTCCACATTATAACAAATTTAAATCTAACATAGGGTACGTCAGAATTATTTAATTTATCATAATTATCATCGTATATAAATTTGAAATGAAAAATCTAGCATATTGTTTTTCTCATATATTAATCATTTAACAACTCAAAAGACTACTTATCTCAGTTGATCAAATTTTGAAGAGTTACCATTGCCCATAAATTAATTGTCAATGCCTTAACCACCTTATCCATTTAATGATCGAAGAGTTATCACCGCTACACCATTTGATTTCTGGCTGATCGAATTTCAAAGGGGAAATGAAACATTAATGTTCAGGAAAAAAAATCCAACTTCACAGTACTTACAAAGAAGGGGAAAACTAACCGACTTATTGAATCAATATATATACATCCATGTAATTCATATTTTAGGATGCACATATATACAAAGAAAAACAGACACATAGTTTTTGAGAGTGTTATCAGGGGATTTTATACTTTGTTTTTGTTTGTATCTCTATTTTAAAACTTCAGTTAAATCCTTATACTCTGCCACATTTTGCTGTAGAATCTTATTAATTTTTTAATACATAAGTATTGGGTGGATTTATTGTTGTAGGGAAGGATTCAGTGAATTTATTTTGCTATTGTGACATGTGTTTTTAGTATGTTCTTATAATTCCCATGTTTATGTTATAACTTAGTTTTTTTGTAAATACATTTTACAGATGCTTAAACACACGAATGTAGCTTACAGGTGTTGTTACACAGTGCTGAAACTCGTGTAGTGGATATTTATTGTTCTTTGAAGCACTCCCCTGCACCCTTCATTGTGGTATCAGAGCTAGTAATATTTCTATTTTCTCATTGTAACTGAATATAGTGATTTGGAATCTGATTTGAAATGGATACAAATAGTAATTTGGCTTAGCCACAGATTCTTGTTTTGAACGAAAGAAATTATGATTCTCATTTTATTATAATGAGAAAAATTTTGCGTTTTCAAGATCTTTGGGAGTTTGTTACTGTTGGTTATCGAAAGCTTGTTGACGAAGCAGTAGAAATGGCTCTCACAAAAGTTGATCTGTTTGTGTTAAAGGAGAAAAGAAATAAAGACAACAAATCCCTCGATCTTATTCAACAAGACTTAACTAAAACCATATTTCCAAAGGTGTTAAGTGCAGTATCTTCAAATAAATCTTGGGACATTCTTGAAACTAGCTATCAAGGTGTATCCAAGGTGAAGATTGCCAATGATCAGAATTTAAGAAGAGACTTCGAAAATATGAAGATGAAGGACAATGAGTTAGTTGATAGTTTCATGAATCAAGCTAAGGCAGTATGGTGAAGACCTCTCAGACAATACAGTAATTGAGAATGTTCTCAGATCTTTGCCAAAGAAATTTGAATATGTAGTTGTACCCATAGAAGAATTTAAAGATATTAGTTTAATGCATATCGATGAATTAACTGGTTCTCTCATTGCTCATGAATCCAGGATGTCTAATATGATAATCCATTAGATAATTCCTTAAAATCCCAACTTCATGTTACTAGAGGCACAGGAAGAGGAAGGTATAGTAGTAGAGGAAGAGGAGGTTGATTTACTGGTCAAAGAGATAACAAAAATGATTCAGAATCTGAGGAGAAAACTCAACAGAATCCTCCTAGTTTGAGGGGGAGTAGCAGTAGATCTTGGCAGCAAGGAAATAAAAGGTATGTTAAATCTAAGGTACAATGTTATTATTGTAATAAATTTGGACATTATGCTAACAAGTGTTGGAAAAAGAAAGTAGATGTTGGAGGATGATCAAAAACTTGTGTTTCTGACTTGTAATGTCACCTAGGAAAGTTCAAATGATGTTTGGTTTTTGTAAAGAGGATGTAGCAATCACATGACTGAAATAAAATTTTGTTTTCCAGTTTAGATACCAATATTCAGTCTGAAGTAAAGTTGGGTAATGACTGTAAGGTAAGAGTTAATGGTAAAGGTGCGATTCCTGTTTATACTAAGAATGATGAAAGAAGAAAAATAGATGATGTTTATTATGTACGTGGTATGAAATGAAACATGTTAAGTGTTGGACAACTGATAGAGAAAAAGTATAAATTTTTCTTCAAGAACAAGCTATTTACAATTTATGATAGCTATCCAAGTAAGCAATTGATTTTCAGAGTAGAGATGACAAAGAATAGAATGTTTCCACTTATTATGATAAATGATATGAATGACTCTTTGAATGCTTATAAAGCTAAAGGTTTGGATGAGTCATGGTTATGGAATTTTAGATATGGACATTTACATATTGGAGGTTTATATTTGTTACAAAAGAAGAAAATGGTGAAGGGGTTGCCTAGTATTCAACAACCAACAAGCTTATGTGAGAGCTGCATCCTTGAAAATCATCCTATGGATAAATTCATTTATGGAGTTTTGTATAGGGATAAAGCTCCATTGGAACTCGTTCACACAAACTTATGTGGATCGATGCAATCATATTCATTGATTGGTAATGTCTATTTTATGAATTTTATTGATGATTTCAGTTGAAAAACTTGGGTTTATTAGCTGAAGTAGAAGTCTGAAGTGTTTGATACATTTAATAGGTTTAAAGTTATGGTTGAAAAAGAGAGTGGAAAATATATTAAAATCTTGAGATCAGACAAAGGAGGTGAGTATATGCTAACTGATTTCATGGAGTTTTGTGAGTCTCATTGAATCAATAGACAATTTACCACTCGTTATAATCCACAACAGAATGGAGTAGCTAAAAGAAAGAATCAAACTAGATTATTAATATTCGAATTATGTTGAAGGAGAAGCATCTTCCAAACAAATATTGGGGTGATGCAGTTGTTTGTTCATTATATATTCTGAACAAAATTCCAACTAAGAGTGTGAAGAATCAAATTCCCTAGAAATCTTGGAGTGGTAAGAATAACAATGTATACCATTTGAGTATTTTCAAGTGTGTATCTTATGCACAAGTACCTAAAGAGATGAGGATAATGTTGGATGAAAGAAGTGATAAATGTGTATTTTTTGGATACAATGAGGAGTCTAAGTCATATAGACTCTATAATCTTGTCTCCAAGAAGTATTTTATCAACAAAGATGTTGAGTTCAAGGAAGAAGAAGATTGGGATGGTAGCATTGATAAAATTGTTTCAGGGGGAGCTAAACTATCTCACGAAGATGATGATGGAGATGATAAGGATGTATAGGGTGGACAGTTGAATCCATAGTCACATAAACCTGCAGCAACAACTGTTGTAAGACAATCACCAGGAGTCATCCCATCACAACTAAGAATTCCTATAACATATAAGCATGGTGAGCCATCATATCATGGTGGAAAGAAAACATGCTCAGAATTAAGTGATGAATCAAATGCTTGTTGGCATGTTTTACAGGAAGAGTGTGTTTGTCATTGATGAAAAGAACAACAACAATGATGGAAAATAGGAAAAGAATAAGCTCGGGAGGAGAAGCAAACATTATGCAGAGATCAAAGCTCAGAAGAGATAGTGTTTTCTAGAAGTGCAGAGGAGGTCCAAGAGACAGACTCACGGGAGGAGAAAAGGTAGTGACCTTTGAACACTTAGAAAACCTTCTAAGTCAGAGAGATCAGAAGCTCATGAGAGAGACCGATAGTGGTCATTAGATCAACAATCCAGATGACCAACAACCGTCCGATCAAATCAAGTGAAGGATAGGATAAACGAGGCACAAGGTTTGTGAATTCGATTATCTGAATCTTCGTCAGTCGTCGGATCAAATTAAGTGGAATGATATGATAAGCAAAGATGGAGAGCCATTGTATTTAATCCAAGGCAAAGATGCATCAGAGATAGATGAAGTCATTGATATAAGATCTTGATCAAACTAACATTATTAATTTCGGGTCTAAATTTATGAGGAGGTTACACTCTAAAAAAATTTCACTTCAAGATTTTTCAGTTTGAGATTTGAAATACCTTAAGCCCAGAGAGCTAGAGAGATGAAATAAAATATCGACTGTCGGATCATCCGAAGTAGATCTTAGTTGTCAGATTGTCCGAAGAATATCTCAAGTGTTAGATCATCTAAAGTGAATCTAGGTCATTTAATCTAGAGCGTTAGTTTGAGATATGAAACTCATGAAGCCCAGATCATGAAATAAATCATAGTTGTTGATTTAAGGAGGTTAGATCTAATCTGCCGATCGTGAAAGAAAAAATCTGAATCGTCCGTTTAGGATCACCGTCAATATCGTGAGATCAATCGTCCCGTAGCATTATGGGGATTGAAGGTGCAAAAACTTTAAAATGTTGAAGGCAGGCCGAAATCAAAACCACAGTTTTGGAGAAAGGACACATGGAGCGTTGTAGTGAATTGCGGGGCGAAAAGAGGATTTCCCTCAAACCACCTTTGGTCACGTTCACAATCGCATGGTCACATGAGATCATCACCCAAGGTTACATCAAAAAAATATAGGGAAAGGAGCTAGCGCTGCTAGGCTCCACATAAAAGGTTATGCATTGAAAAATAAAAAAGTGTCTACGTGTATAATCCAACGATGCTGATCAAATCGAATCTGATCGAAGGGTTGTTGTTTCACTTCGTGTTTTCTTGATGAGTTACGATTCAGTTACACTAATTGAATAATTGTTTTGGGATTTCATAATCATGGCTCTTGAGCATTCTTAGATTCATGACATGGGCATTAGAGATTCAGAGAGTAACAAATGATGAGGGCATGAATAAAAGAAAGATATCATGACAGATGAAGGTAGCTATTTCTTGGTAAAATAAGTTGAACTATATTTAATCAAGAATAAAGTAGGAACAAAGAGGAAAATATGTAGAGATGAAGAACATAAGATGGATAGAGTAGAAATGGTGAAAAAAGAATATTGTATGAGAACCTAAGAGCATATGGAGAGAGACAACAAGTGGAGCCAAGCATGAACAAGCAAAAGCAGAGCATAATTGCAGAACTAAGAAGAAGTGGTAAGCATTGAAATGTATGTATTGTTGTAAGGTCTTATTAAAGTAAAGATTTATAATCAGGGTGGTAGGGTGGTGCTAGGGAGGACTGTTGTCCTTAGAGTTTCAAGTGGGTTCTTGAACATAGGGAGTTGTAGCTTCCATCTGGTTGTAGCCAGGAAAAACCAGGGTGGTAGGGTGGTGTAAGGGAGAACCATTTTTCTTTGTTATACAGGTTGGTTTCTGTGTGACTGAAAGTTGGTGCTTCCATCCAGTTGGTGCTCGAAAACTCGGGGAGTTGGTTCTTCCTTCTAGTGGGTGCTAGAGAAACCAGAGAGATGGTGCTTTCTACAAGTTGCAGCTTGTTAACAAAGAGGTTGTAGCCTCATTTTGAGTTGGTGCTCGAAGATTGATGATATGCAAAACTTAAAAGAATGTCTATCATTCTAAGAAGAAGAGGTTTTATCCCTTTATGGGTTTACTCATGAATATTTGTCTTTTTGTATATCATATGTGTGATTGATATTTATTATTTTTGTTGTTCATGACTTGCATAATATTGATGATCACTTGGAGAACATTAATGATATTTCAATAGGCATAAAACTGTTTAAGAACAATAACAACTGATTCACACACCCCCTCTATTTTTTCTTAGTATTGCCAACAATCCTACTTCAGCTTCATTAAGAAATAGAATTAGAGGTCATAAGACTAGAATTTTAAAAGAATTGTATGAGCAAAATGATGAAGTAGATCAATTTTCAAAATTTTCATTAATTTCATATGATTATGTAAATTTTGATGATGTTGTTAAGAAAGAAGTTTGGGTAGAAGCAATGCATGAAGAAATTGATGCCACAGAAAGGAATAATACTTGGGAACTTATAAATTTTCCTGAAGATAAAAATTGTATAGGTGAAGTTGAGAAGCACAAGGAAAGGCTTGTAGCTCATGGGTTCAGTCAACAACCAGGGATTGAATATAATGAAACCTTTGCACTTGTATCCAGGCTTGATACAGTAAGAATGGTTTTATCCATTGCTGCACATAATAAATGGTATATGTACCAAATGGATGTAAAATTGTATTTTTAAATGGTATTCTTGAAGAAAAGGTTTATGTGAAACAACCTCCAAGATACAATATTGATGGACACGAATGTAAGGTCTACATGTTAAAGAAATCACTATATGGATCGAAACAAGCACCTAGAGTACGGTATAGAAGAATTCATCAATAGTCGAATAGTGAAGGATTCATTAGGAGTCTGAGTGAGAGAACATTGTATACAAAGGTAAATCAGGAAGGTAACTCTTGATTGTATGCTTGTATGTTAATGATTTGATTTTCACCAGAAATATTTCAGTGGATGAGTTTAAGACAACCGTGAAAACTGAGTTTGAAATGACTAATTTAGGAATGATGTAGTATTTTCTAGGAATTTAAGTAAATCAATCTGAAGATGGTATTTTTATTATTCAGACTAAGTATGCAAAGGACATATTGAAAAGGTTCAGGATGGTGAACTGTAAACCGGTTGTAACACCAATTGTAACTAGAACAAAACACAGTAAGAATGATGAGGGGTCATGTGTTGATCTGACTATGTATAAAACATTGGTTGTAAGTATTATGTATTTGAAAGAAACAAGACTTTATATTTTGTTTGATGTAAGTTTGATTTATAGATTTATGGACACTTTGAAGAGAACTAATTGGCAAGATAGAAAAATGATCCTAAGATATGTTGTTGGAACAACAAATTATGGTGTTTTATACACATCAGATTCAAATTTTAAGTTGATTGGATATATTGATAGCAATTTTGGAGGTAGTGTAGATGATAGAAAGAGCACATCAGGATATGTTTTCAAATTTCGATCATGAGTTGCATCTTGGGATTAAAAGAAGAAATCCATTGTGAATTTATCATCTTCTGAGGCAGAGTATATTGTAGCAAAAAAAATTGCATGTCAGACTGTGTGGATGAGAAGGATTGTCACTGAGATGTTGCATGAACAGAAAGAACCAACTCATATTTTCTGTGACAATAAATCAGTGATTGCTCTGTCACGAAATCATGTTTTCCACAAGAAAACTAAGCATATTGATACAAAATATGATTTTGTTCGAGAGTTGATAAAAAATGATTAAATTTCTGTAGATTTTTGCAAAACTGAAGATCAATGTGCAAACATTTTTACAAATCCCTAGCAAAGGAATTATTTGAAATTCACAAAAAGAACATTGGGGTTTGTGAACTGTAATATTGCATAGTTTTGTTTTTGGGTGGAATGATTAAGGGGGAGAATGTTAGAGATTAATCATTTCACATCCCAAAAGATGGCTTATCTCAACCAATATAATTTTGAAAAGTTACCACCGTCCATAAATTAATTTCCATCGCCTTAACCACCTTATCCATTTAATAATCAAAGAGTTATCACTGCTACACTATTTGATTTTTGGCTGATCGAATTTCAAAGGGGAAATGAACCATTAATGTTCAATAAAATCCAAATTCGACTTATCTACAACGAAGGGGAAATCTAACCGACTTATTAAATCAGTATATATACATCCATGTAATTCAGATTTTAGGATGCACAGAAATACAAAGAAAAATAGACAAAGAGTTTTTGAGAGTGTTATCATGGAATTTTATACATTGTTTCTATTTGTATCTAATTTTGTAAACTCATGATGATGTTTAGATTCGTTACATTGTAATTTATTTTTTTGTAGAATGCATACTTTGTTTTTTGTTTGAAAAGTTCAGTGAAATTATTTTGCTCCTGTAACATGTGTTTTTAATCTGTTGTTATAATTCCCTTGTTTCTGTTATAACTATGTTTTGTTGTAAAGCCATTTTACATTGTTGAAACACATGGTTGTAGCTTACAGGTGTTGTTACACAATGTTGAAGCTCGTGTAGTGGATGTTCATTGTATTCTTAACCACTCCCCTGCATCCTTCATTTTTTAATTAAATAATTTATTTAATAAATGTTTTAAAAGTGGTAGAGATAAATCTTATCAAAACTTATGATAATTATATGCCTATATCAACCACCTTTATTATGTTTTTGTGTTAGTTTTGCATTGATTTTGTGGAATGATTATTGGAACTAAGAAGATATTTGATTCTGCACTAATTTTCTAATATGCATTTTTAAAACGTTATAAGCTTTTTTTTCGGGGGGGGGGGATATTTTCCATTTAATTTTGGTCCAAATCCAATGAGACATTGTTGGATCTCTAGATTTGGATGATTAAATCTGTAAAACCGAGTGTTGTGGGATTTTTTAGCATGTTGATTCCTTTTATGCACTCTGAAATCCAATTTAAATTAAAAAAAATATCATTCACCCAAATTTCTATTGGGGGATTTCAGCGAAAAGTGCCACACATAGACAACACCATTTTTAAATTGGAAAATGAATTTAACGTGGAACATTAAAGAAACAAAATCGATTCTATATTATCTATCCAATATCCAATCTTCAAGTAGATATAGGTTTATGGATCAAATCTCATGCCGCTCCAGTGTCCCACCGCCCGCCACTCCAATCTCTAGGTGCTCCAACAAAGCTTTTTCTAGTGCCACATCCCTTTCAATCTCATCTCGATTGCCAACCCACTACCATCGCCTATGTAGTATCAATGTTCATCGGTCGTTTCGACATTCTTTCTTGTTTCTACATATCCATTTTCTTATATGCCCACATTTTTTTCCTATAAGCCCACGGTATTTCCTGTATTGGCATTGGGTTTTCCATGTCGACGTCAAGTTAAATTTTCCATTTTATTTTCCAATCCTTTAATGAAACAATTTCTACAATCGTTGTATAAATCAATGTTATTCATTGTTATTTTACATGTTGGTATTAATTCTTACTCTATACACCTCTAAAATATATGGAAACGATCAATTTGTTGGTGCAATGCTAACTAAATTTTGAGATGTAAATGTCTAATCAATGTTAATCTATTTTTTTACATTCAAGGAAGGATCAACTAGCTAGGAAAAAATAGTTTTAGGAGATACTCTCAGGTTATCATCTTTTGTTTTTATATGATCAACATTATTTTATTTTTATACGATTACAATAGTAATTTTAATAGTAAATAAAATATAATTATGGCCAAGACATACTGTTTTTATATGATTAACATAGTAATTTCAATAGTAAATAAAATATAATTATGTCCAAAACATATATAAGCATAGATATTTCCTGAAACCTCTGAACCACTCAAAACTTGTCATCCAATAGTACTTGCCACGTCACCTATCCCCCTCCCTCCTTTATTTTCCAACCTCCTACTTGCCATGTCACCTATCCCCCTACCTCCTTTGTTGTCCAACCTCCCTTCTAGTCGGCCTAAGCATATTTCTCCCTTTGATTGAGCCATTGCACTTAATCCATAATATGGCTTCTTCCATGCAATATTAGTCGGATTCAGACTACCTTCCTCCATGCCAATCGGGTCTTGACCATTAGACATGATAGAGATTAAATCTTCCCCTTGTTTACCCTTGTCAGATGACACGTAAGCATTATCCTTCTCACTTAACACCATATTCGACCTATCTTTAATGTACAGGGTTTTAAATGCAGGCCTCGAACCACCTCTAACCAAGCGCTCGTGATACCAATCTTGAAACACTTTTTCTTATACGAATGGCTTTGATATCTTTCCAATTTTTTTTTTGTTTGTCTAGGTACCAGGGTTGTTATTCCCACCCCCACACAACGAGAACCAGCGAGGTTACTCTATTTCCTTTCCCAACCAATGAATGGCCTCTTTTACCAACTGATGGCCATGTCCCCTTTCAGGACCCAGGATTGACCACTCGATGATGCCATTTGTCATTATATTTACACCTATCCATTGTTCATTTTGAATCCCTCGCTTATGGCGCTCTAGTTTGAATCCATCTCCAACTGATCTGAAAAAATATTTTACATGACTATGGTTGAGTTATTAATGCATGTGTTGATTAACCAATTAGGAAGATTAAACAAAGAGGAAGAAGTATAGAAGAAATGTAACATCCATATAAAAATGTACAGAACTGAAATGAAGCATAAAAAAAAAAAAAAACATAACACTAATGTGATATTGGAGTTCATAAATCTCGCCTACGTCTCTAGGATTTTGTCTCAGTGGGTGAGGCTTTCTTATTTATGTTCAAAGCTCAATAATTACATCACAACAGTGCAAAAAGGTTACAAAATTGATCTAGTCTTTTTCTACCATATCTCTAGAACCCAACAAACAACACTCAAATAGGATGACCAGAGCTCCCAGAAATGGCCCTCAAAGGTGCACTCCTCAACAAATTCCCTGCATAAAAATGGCTTTGGCTTGGAAAATATTCAGCATAAGTCTGCTTTGAATCCTCTCTCATGGCCTTAAGAAGGGTTTATTTATAGAGATATGAATTTGGTAACCATCTCCCAACTTGCCCCCAAGGTCTGGCCTCAAAAGGGCCCAACATAGCCCCAAAAGGGCCAAAATTTCCAATATCAGCTGAATAAATCATTAAAAATTCCATATTATAATGTTAAAAACCCATTTTTTAACAAACTTTGGGCTAATCCCCTCTGGTGTGGGCGCGCACCCCCTTTTCACAATCACATGAGGCCATATGGCAAAGTGCCAACCCTCTAGGGGCTACGCGCTGGCCCTTACCCCACAAACTCTTGTCACCTATCAACATTACATGGGACCGAGTCTCGGACTAGGAACCCAACATTTTGGTCTTACCTTTTAGTCACATGGTGTAAACAGAACCATGCCTTATGTAGGAATTAGGAGCTTTGCCCAAAATACCGCTCCCTCAATGATTCACATTCGGGTCTCATGGAAACTCCCATAGGATAGAGGGCCGAGCTGGAACATACACCAAAAATTGCGCTAACTGTTGGCTAGGCAATGGTCACGTCAGATATGGTTGCATGTATTGTTTCCATTGAGGACTGGGGGATAGGCCCCAACCCTTTACCGCCCGATCATACCATATATTACAATATATATATTAATAAAGTCATATATCTAGGAAGATCCAATGGTGGGCAAGTTGGTAGACCCAAACCTGACAAGTCAGTGCTCTGTGGTGAGGTCTTGGGCTTGAAACCCACAAAATCCAAACAACTTTTGCAATAAACCATCGAACCAATCCATGGGTGCCACGTGGAACCACATCGCTCGTCCACCTGGATTCCAAGTGTCCAAAGTGGATTTTCCAAGCTGCCACATCATGACATAGCCCTCCTCAACCCGCAAGTCGGAAGGTCCACATCCACAAGATCTTTCTCCTCTCCTTTCGGCCCGAAGAACTCTAAAACGGTTCTTCTATTTCCCTTTTCGGGAAATCTGCACCCACAATCAACTTCAAGAAATCCCCCTTGTACTTAGGGAGATCGTGCTTCACACTTTCGTGAATCCAATGGTCTAGCACCTTGTCTCTCTCTGTTTTTTGAAACCCAAAACCCAATCAACGCTGACCCTTTCTCTCTTTGATTCGGATTTCTCCCTATCGCGTTTTCGGCGGTCGTGATGTCGAGCGACTCCTCCCCTCGACTCCTGAAACCAGATATACCGAAATGTCGATGTTCTCGCAAGGTTAACCTTTCAACGCCCCTTTACCTCATCAGGACTTTGGACTTTGCAATATCGCAAATCCTGACATGGAGAATTCGGGACTTTTCTCCATGAAACTCTGAAATGGTCAACGAAATTTGAACTCCGTGATGATAATGTGCCACCTATCCACCTTTCCGACTCTATGGCCCATGCACGCATTTCATCCTCTTTCGCGGCTTCACGAACCTCGATACCAAATCTTCGACTCTTCCTCTCACGAAACCCCGATAGGCGATTTTGTGAGTGATCCCATTGCTCCTGCTGGCTTGGATCGACGGTTCCGTCCCTCCTAATCTTAGAACCCTTTGGGAATACTTTTTTTAACTCCCCTGCTCATCTATGAGATCTGATAGCTCATGAGACTTCATGAATTCTCAACGGAGAATTCCCACCATCCATTCTTTCCTTGAGATTTATCCTCCTGTGATCGACATCGCTACGCCTACCTTCAAACTTTTAAGGTATTTGGCCTCTTTCCTTCCTTAAAATTCCTTCGAAGGTTCACAATCCTTCTGAGATTTTCCTCGGCTTCCCGTCCTTCAGAAAACCTCTTGCTTGCACTCCTTGCGGCAGACTTTCAAACACTTCAAGTGTTGAAATTCTCTTCGATTTTGCGCACACCTTCAACAACAGTCTTCCAATATTTCACTCAGGTTCACAATTCTGAGACTTTACTTGGCCTGCGCACCCCTTGCACGACTCCAAAATCTAACAAAACTTTTGTGTGAATGAGAACAAAAGATAAACTATCTGATCCTTTAGAGACACAACTCTGAATTCTTATCGACGCACTCCTTGCGAACAACTTCTACTACACTCCTTGCAGTAAATCTCACTCAGATAGAAAAACAATTGAAACTCATTCCCCTTACTCTTCCTCTCTCAGATTTCAGACATTCAACAAGAAATCATTCATACATAGCATAAAATCAATTGCATGACAGAATGAGTAAAACATTCAAAGATGCATACACAGAGAATGTTTGAACACCATGAGTCTGAATCAAAACCTTCTTTGTATTAATCCAGAACTTCTATACATGGAATTCTCACTACAGCTCTCTGCTTCTTCTCTATGCTCTTGCTCTATATGTTACAATAATACAACTGAGGGTGTTTATATCCTGTTTCCCTCTTTCTTTCCAAAACTGTCTAATCTACACATTCAATTCTATCTACCTTCATTTATTACCATAATTTCCTTTCTGTCTACTAAGGACAAGAGCGGATCGCTCAAGGTATGTTTACATTTTACAAGTGTGCGTTCATTTAATTGTCTCATTTAACGTTGGCACATTAACTTCAAGGGAATTTCAAAATTTGCGCTGGTCTTGTCCAGTTGTCCGATGCCTCCGCGCTAGCTCGCTTGAGATGGTCCTGCATCATACTCCCTTGTTTGAAAATTTTCATGGGCTCCTATCCATGAGCTCACGCATGGTCTGTCCATGCCTCTGGATATCTTCTTCATTCTCCCAGCTGGCATATTCAACTGCAAGGCCCTTCCACTTGACTAAATAGTCAAAATATTTCTTTCGCCTAGTCTTTCTGCTCACCCTTTTGTCTAGTATGCGCTCCATCTACGGCTTTTCTGCAACTAGCATATGCTTTCGCCACTGCACCTCTGGCTGCTCTTTTTCTATCCCTGCTTCCTCAGGTTTATATGGGTACAATCTGAGACATTGAATATCGGAGAAATTTCGATCCCATCTTGTAATTCAATCTCGTAAGCATTCGCCCCAAATTTCTTCAATACCTTGCATGGTCCGATTTTATTCATCTTCAGTTTGTTATATGTTCCTCTCAGGAACCTTTCCTTTCTCAGATGTGCCAGAATCAAGTCACCAACTTCAAATTGAAGTTGTCTTCTATGTTGATCTTCCCTATGTTTATACTCCTGACTTGAATTCTGCAATCGACCCTTAACCTGGCTGTGAAGTTCCTTCATCGCCTCTGCGAAATCTTCTACACTTGCGCTCCTAGTTCCATTCAGTTCTGAATCCCTCAACTCAAAAATCCCTCTCGGCTGCATGCCATAAACAATCTGAAATGGACTCTGACCTGTGGTTCTATTTACTGAATCATTATAATCAAATTCTACCTGTCGTAATATGTTGTCCCACTGGCTATGGTGTTCTGTTACCAAGCTCCTCAGCAAGTCTCCCAGACTTTTGTTCACTGCTTTAGTTTGTCCATCCATTTGAGGATGATAAGCCGAACTAAATGATAAGATATTTCCCAACTTCTTCCATAATGTCCTCTAGAAGTGTCCTACGAACTTTGTATCTCTATCCGAAACTATTCTCTTTGGTAAGCTGTGAAGTCGAATGGCTTCTTTGAAAAACAGGTTGGCAATGTGTGTTTTGTCATTGGTTTTCTGACATGGGATAAAGTGTGCCATTTTGGAAAATCTATCCACTGCCAGAAAGATTGAGTCGAACCCTCTTTGTGTTCTTGGCAACCCCAATATAAAATCCATGCTGATTTCATCCCATGACTTCTCAGGTACGGGAAATGGTTGATAAAACCCTGCATTATGCCTCCTTCCTTTTGAATGCTGACAAATCCTGCATCTTTCCACAAATATTTTAACTTCTGCTCGCATCCCTGGCAAAAAGTATGAGTCATTCAACTTTGCAAACATCTTGTCATGATCGAAGTGTCCCACCAATCCTCCACTGTGTTTCTCCTTCAGCAGACTCTCCCTCATGGAGCATTTTGGAATACAAAGATGATTGCCCTTAAACAACAATCCTTCCTGGATCATGTATTCTTCCCATTGGCTTTTATCTCTGAGAACTGGATTCTCAGTTGCTTCATACACTTCCTTAAAACCTGGATCATCTGCATACATGTTCCTGAGATCATCAAAACCTAATGTTTTGACTCTAAACTCCTGCAATAGAAAACATTTCCTGCTCAAAGCATCATCAACTTTGTTAGCAATACTAGAAATATGTTTAATCACAAAAGTAAAATTTTGCATGTATTCAACCCACTTAACATGCCTCTGATTCAACTTTTCCTGTTGAGTCACAAACTGTAATGCATGGTTATCACTGTATAAAATAAACTCCTTGGGAATTAAGTAATGCCTCCACTTCTTCAATGCTTGAATGATGGCACAAAATTCCTTATCATATGTGGAGTACTTCACCTTTGCTTCATTCAGCTTCTCACTGAAATATGCTATTGGCTTGTCTTCTTGACTCAAGACCACCCCTATTGCAAATCCACTTGCATCACATTTCACTTGAAATGTCTTTTGGAAATATGGCAACACCAGAATTGGTTGTTCCGTGATCTTTCGTTTCAAGAATATGAAACTCTTTTCAGCCTCTTTCGTCTAGTGAAAATATTTATGTCTTTTCTTCACTACGTCCATCATCTCTACACTAATTCCACTGAAATTCCTGATGAATTTTTGGTAGAAACTAGCTAATCCATGAAAACTTCTCACCTCAAAGATATTCTTTGGCGATGGCCAATTCTTGATCACTTCCACCTTATCTGGATCCATCCTCAACTTGTCTGTAGATATAACGAATCCCAGATAAATGAGCTCTGTCTTCATGAATGAGGAATTTTTCATATTTATCAACAACTTCTCCTATTGTAGCCTATTCATCACTGTAGCTAAATGCTTCAGATGTTCAGCCTCCGTTCTGCTGAAAATCAATATATTATCAAGATATACGATAACAAATTTTCCGATGAACTCCTTCAGGATTTCATTCATCAACCTCCTGAAGGTACTTGGCACATTTTTTAAGCCAAATGACATAACAAGCCATTCATACAATCCCTCATTAGTTTTGAATGTTGTCTTCCATTCATCACCTTCCCTCATGTGGATTTGATGATAACCACTTTTCAAATCAATCTTTGAAAATAATTTTTCTCCACTCAAGAAATCCATCAGATCATCCATCATCGGTAATGGGAATTTGTACTTGATGGTTATCTTATTGATCACCCTCAATTCAGTACACATCCTCCAACCTCCGTATTTCTTCGGACTTAGTACTGTTGGAACAACACATGGACTCAAGCCTTCTCTGACCAACCCCTTGTCCCTCAAATCTTGGACTTGTCTTCTGACCTCTTCATTCTCTTGTAGCGTCAATCTGTACGTGGCTTTGTTTGGTAAACTGGCCCCTGGTATGAGATCAATATGATGACTCACACTCTTGATCAGTGGCAACGAATGAAGTAATTTGTCCACTACTATATCAACGAACTCTTCCAGCAATTCCTGAATCTCTTCTGGTAAATCATCTACTCTTGTGCTGGTCAAAACAATCTTCGGTTTCCTGAACACAATGAATTGTGGCTCTTCTTTATTCTTTACCTCTGTAATAATTTCCTTCCCACTCATGAGAAGTACAATGTTACTTACTTCAGGCTTCACTTCCTTATCCTTGATTGGAAGCAACATGTGAGTTCTCCCATTCTTCTCTAGGGTGTATGTGTTCATTCTCCCGTCATGAATCACATTCCTGTCATATTGCCATGGTCTACCCAGTAATAGATGACAAACATCCATAGGAATGACATCACACAAGATCTTATCATTATATCCTCCTATCTTGAATTCAACTAAACACTCTTTAGTGACAGTTACCTGATATCCTTTTTGTAACCAAGAAACTCTGTATGGGCTTGGATGATCAATCGTCTCCAGCTCCAACTTTTTTACCATCTCAGTTGAAAAGAGATTATCAGTACTTCCACTGTCTACAATGACTTTGCATACCCTATCCTTGGTTTTGCAAGCAGTCCAGAAAAGCCTACTCCTTTGAACTGAACTCTCCACCTCCTTCTCTGGTGTCAAAAGAGCTTTTTGCATCATCATCGATCTTCTGCCTTCAGCATCTTCTGCCTCAACATCCCGCCTCTGTGCTTCGATGATGTAAGCTTCTCCTCCTTATTTCTTTTTGTCTGGACACTCATAAGACTTGTGCCCATTCTTTCCACATGTGAAGCATGCTATTACTCCACCTCTTTTTCTTCCTCTACCTCTAGTACGAGGAATCATATTATTATCAGCATAATCTCCTCTCTGTTCAGTATGTTTCCCTCTCTATTCAGCATATTTCCCTCACTGTGAGGTTCCACGTCTCTCAGTTCGATTCTAAGGTTTCTTCCACTCCTCCTCAGGCTTCTGGTTTCTATCCTGGGCAACTGATTTGCCTCTGGGTTGACTTCTGCCTCAGCGTCTTTGACCCTGCTTTTGGCTCAGCTTCTCTTCAGCTTTCAGAGCCAATTGATAAGAATCTTCCACCATTTGGATGGTCAACATGCTCATGCTCATCCTAGATATTGTATCTCAGGCCATTCATGTATCTGGAAACCTTTTCATCATCGCTTTCCCAATGACCTTCCCTGATGTTCAGCCTATAGAATTCTTCAGTGTATTCCTTCACTGTCATCAACTTCTGTCTCAAGTTCTACATCCTCCTGAACAGAGTGATCTGGTAATCTCTGGGGATGAATTTTGCCTTCATTTTTGCAATCATCCTATCCCAGCTTTTGATCTTTTGCTTGCTTTTGAAACATCTGTCAGCTTGTAGTTCATCCCACCACAATGTTGCATGTCCTTTCAATCTCATAACAGCATGCCTGACCTTCTTGTCCTCTTCGACATCTTCATAGTCAAAATATGTGTCCAGAGCTCTAATCCATTCTAGAAGCTCTTCTGCATCCAAGTTTCCCTCATAAACTAGAATTTCCATTTTCTCTCTTGCACCCATTCTTGCAATAGCCCTAATCAAACATTCGTTTGCGGCATCCTCGGCTGCAACTTATTCTTCTTCATGTCCATCCTCAATTTCACTTTCGAAAACACTAAGATCCCCATCATTGATTGTACGCCTCTGTGTTGTTTCCATGTCTTCGAGTCTGGCTCGTAGATCACTCATCTCTCTCTCCATAGCTGGATCAGTCATTTGTCTTCCCCTTCTTCTTGGCATTTCCCTCTCCTCTTGTGGAATGGGTGATTTTCTATCTCTCATTCTTGGTGGCATGGTGAATTCTCCTTTTCTCTACTATAGAAAGCGAAGAATCCTTTCTATGCTCTGATACCAACCCTGACGCAGCCATCCTAAACCCGCAGGTCGGAAGGTCCACGTCCACATGATATTTCTCCTCTGCTTTCAGCTCGAAGAACTCTAACACAATTCTTCTATTTCCCTTTCGGGAAATCTGCACCCACAATCAACTTCAAGAAATCCCCCTTGTACTTCGAGAGATCGCACTTCGCACTTTCGCGAATCCAATGGTATATCGCCTTGTCTCTCTCTATTTTCCGAAACCTAAAACCTAGTCAACGCTGACCCTTTCTCTCTTTGATTTGGATTTCTCCCGATCGTGTTTTTGGCGGTCGCAATGTCGAGCGAATCATCTCCTCGACTATCGAAACTCGATATACCGAAATTCTGATGTGCTCGCAAGGTTGACCTTTCAACAGCCCTTTACTTCGTTGGGACTTCAGACTTCGCAATATCGCGAATCCTGACGCGGAAAATTTTGGACTTCTCTCCATGAAACTATGAAATGGTCAACGGACATTGACCTCCGCGATGATAATGTGCCACCTATCCACCTTGCTGACTCTATGGCCCACACACACATTTCATCACCTTTCGTGGCTTCACGAACCTTGATACAAAATCTTCGACTCTTCCTCTCATGAAATCTCGATAGGCGATTTCGCAAGTGATCCCACGGCTCCTTCTATCTTGGATCGATGGTTCCATCCCTCCTGAGCTTAGAACCCTTCGGGAATACTTTTTGTAACTCCCCTGCTCATCTGCGAGATCTGACAACTCACGGGACTTCGCAAATTCTCAACGGAGAATTCCGACCATCCGTTCTTTCCTTGAGACTTACCCTCCTGTGATCGACGTCACTATGCCTACCTTCAAACTTTTAAGGTATTTGGCCTCTTTCCTATATTCAACTTCCTTCGAAGGTTCAAAATCCTTATGAGATTTTCCCCAGCTTCCCATCCTTCAAAAAACCTCTTGCTCACACTCCTTGCGGCAGACTTTCAAACACTTCAAGTGTTGAACTTCTCTTCGACTCTACGCACACCTGCAGCAACAATCTTCCAATATTCCACACAGGTTCACAATTCTGAGACTTTACTCGGCCTGCGCACCCCTTGCATGACTCCAGCGTCTAGCAACACTTCTGTGTGAATGAGAACAAAAGATAAACTATCTCATCCTTCAGAGACACAACTCTGAATTCTTTTCGACACTTTCCTTGCGGATAGCTTCTACTGCACTCTTTGCAGGAAATATCACTTAGACATAAAAACAATTGAAACTCATTCCCCTTACTCTTCCTCTCTCAGATTTCAGACATTCAAAAAGAAATCATTCATACATAGCATAAAAGAAATTGCATGACAGAAAGAGTAAAACATTCAAATATGCATACACAGAGAATGTTTGAACACCATGAGTCTGAATCAAAACCTTCTTTATATTAATCCAGAACTTCTATACACAGAATTCTCACTACAGCTCTCTGCTTCTTCTCTATGACCTTTCTCTCTATGTTACAATAATACAAGTGAGGGTTTCTATATCCCGTTTCCCTCTTTCTTTCTAAAACTGTCTAATCTACACATTGAATTCTATCTACCTTCATTTATTACCATAATTGCCTTTCTGTCTACTAAGGACGAGAGAAGATTTCTCAAGGTCTGTTTACATTTTACAAGTGCACCTTAATTTAATTGTCTCATTTAAGGTTGGCGCATTAACTTCAAGGGAATTTCAAAATTTGCACTGGGCTTGTCCAGTTGTCAAATGCCTCCATGCTGGCTCGCTTGAGATGCTCTTGCATCACATCATCTGCCCTATTAGCATGTTTGCCACATGTCATACCTACCATGTAATTTTTATGGTTGTTGCATGTGTCACCCTTGCAGTGGTGACAAATTTCACCCCCATATTGGTCCACCTATCGTTTCCATGTAAGAATTCGTACACCTAATCACCCTACCATGTGTCACCTCCAGAATCTGCCATGTTAGCACTGATTATGCATGCCACATCAGTTGTATGACTATATGACACATACAATTAGCTGCCACATGGAACTGTACAGACTGTAGGAACTGTATAGTCATCATTTTTTTTCCTATTTTGAAAAATGAATAGATCTCCATAACTTGAGAGTATGACGTTCGTTCGAGCCCGTACAAGTTGTGTTGGGTTCGTATCAATTAGGCCTACATGCATGTCTGTTTTGAAGCCATTATGAGAAATTTTATTTTTAGGCATTTCTAAGCCCCATCAAGATCCCAAATATAATTATGGATCACACCTCCCTACTAAGGGCGTTTTGGTCCCCAAAAGGTTACTGACCATCAACAAGCTTTAGATAGGCCACCTCACTCGTTCTCTGTCTTTGAACTCTTTCCTGTGCACCTGTCTCATCAATATCAACTATAACACAATCATGATAATTGACAACATATTGTTATCCATTTGAACCCTATCACATCTTACTGAAACCACTATAATCCATGTAGAAAACATTACAAATGATAGCATAAAAAATATGACTGCAAACAATATGATATGTTTGCAATATTTGCATGACATAAGCTTATCTTGAAGCAAACTATGATTGATTTTCCATTCCAAAATCATCTCGTGTTCTATCTTAATATCTATTACTTCATTTGAAACAATTATAGGTTTTATACTTTCTTGACCTACCTTCTTTAATTGTTACATAGTTTGAAGAGTTTTATTTACCTTTAAATGGTGAGCATGAACTACATAATCTTGATCTTCTTTGGTTAATTGATATTGATTCTTTGTCCTGTACAATATTTATTTACGATCATATAAGTATCGACTCTCTAAGACCATTCCACATTCACTTAATGGCACTACATCACATGTTACCTTGTCCACATACTTAAATGAAATATAATCTGCAATGTGCACTTATTGGTTATGTGCATATGATGATTGTTTCTTATCCATTTAAGTGTGTAAGGCTTATGATGTATATGTGTTTTTAATCCCAACTGCTTAACCAATTCCTCAGAAATTAAGTTATATTGAGATCCAGTAACGATTAACGTATCAACCTTAGTGTGTTTCATGATGGGCCTTATTTGAAACAAGTTACTTCTATAATCAATTCCTTCACCAATTTTTAGATTCGTCACCTGAATTCGATCCCTAGTTTGTGGGTCATGTTTTCACTGCAACTGTTTGCCTCCCTTTCTTTTCCTTGAACCACTTTAGTCTCTTCTCGGGATGCAATTTCCATCAATGGTCCTCATCATGCCCCTCTTTCTTGAAATGCTTGCAAGAGGGATTCTCTTCCTTTCTCGTCACTACATTTGACTTCATGCCATGCCATTTCCTCTTTTCCTCTTTCCATGAAGACGATTCCCCTTATACACCAACACTTGTTTTCCCTGCTTCAATGTATGTCACTTGAACAAAAACCTCATCAAGATTAGTTGGTCCAAACATGAATATAGTATTTTGAATATGTGGAAGTAAACCTCCTATATACTTCATAAGAGTTTTTTGGGTATGTAAAAGAATATCTAACATCAATGCCATTTTACAAAATCCATCTGTGTATTCTTGCATTGTTTGTCCTTTTCTTAGGTTTAAAGATTTCCATTCAATTAATGCTTTTTATTTATAACCCAAAGGATAGAATTGTTTTGTAAGTGTAGAAATGTAACTTTTCCATGATGGAAACACATTACCCACTTGTTGTGCTCCATTTTGCAAATTGCTTTGCCACTAGATGAGAGTTGTGCCTGCAAGTCTCAATTATGCCAACTTGATTTGTGTGGCCTCATCCTTAATACATTTCAAACTACAATAGACCTCCATCCATTTGACCCAATTTTCAAGTATCTCTGCATTAACTTCACCATCATACATGGGTAATTCAAATTTAGCATCAAGTTTTAACAAAGGCATTTCATTCTTATTTTTATGAACACTTTTATTTGCATTGGGTTTAGAACTTGAACTTGAAGAAGAAGGATAAGAAGGAGGTGAAGGAGGAGGTACAAAATTGAAATGAGGCATAAAACAACAAAAAACCATGAAACCAATGTGAAAACAGAGTTCGACAATCTCGCCTACATCTCCAGGCCTTTGTCTCAGTGGGTGAGGCTTTCTTATTTCTGTTCAAAGCGCATTAAGTACATCATAGCAGTTCCAAAAGGTTAAAAAACTGATTTGGTCTTATTCTACCAGATCTCTAACACCCAATAGAAAAAACAACACTCAAATTCGATGACCAAAGCTCCCAAAAATGGCCCACAAAGGTGCGCTCCTTAACAACTTCCCTACATAAAAATGGCTTTGGATTGGAAAATCTTCAGCATAAGCCTTCTTTGAATCACCTCTCATGGCCTCAAGAAGGCCTGGTTTATATATATCTGAAGTAGGTAACCATATCCCAACTCCCCCCTAATATATTGCCTCTAAAAGGGCCCAATATCCCCCCAAAAGAGACAAAATCTCCAATATCAGCTGAATAAATCATTAAAAAATCCATATTATAATGTTAAAAACCCATTTTTTAACAAAATTCAGGCTAAGCCCCTCTAGCCTAGGCGCTCGTCCCCTTTTCACGATCACATGAGGTCATATGGCGAAGCGCCAATCCCCTAGGGGCTGCGCGCTGGCCCTTACCCCGCAAATCCTAGTCACCTGTCAAAACTACATGGGACCGAGTCCTGAACTAGGTACCTAGCCTTTTGGTCTTACCTTCGAGTCACATGGTGTAAACAAAACCATGCCTTGTGGAGGAAGCAGGAGCTATGCTCGCAATACCACGCCCATAATGATTCACATCCGGGTCTCATGGAAACTCCCACAGGATTAGGGGCCGGGCTCAAACATACACCAAAAACTGCACTAAATTTTGGTTGGGAAATGGTCACATTGGATATGTTCGCATGTAGTTTTTACGTCGAGGGCTGGGGTTTATGCCCCAACCCTTTAACGCCCGATAATACCATATATTACGACATATATATTAATAAAACTGCATATCTAACAAGATCCAACGGAGGGCATGTTGGTAGACCCAACCTTGTCAAGTCACGGCTCTATGGTGAGGTCTTGGATTTGAAACCCACAAAATCCAAACAAATTTTGCAATAAACCATTGAACCAATCCATGGGTGCCACGTGGCACCACGTCAGTCATCCGCCTCGATGCCAGGTGTCCAAACTAGATTTTACAAGATGCCACATCATATTCCTTGTGAGCATGTCTTTCATGTTTCGTACTTGCCACATAATCTATACAGGCATGCCATGTGTCACCCTTGTAGTGGTGACACGTGTCACCCTCTAGATTGGTGCACCTGACATGTCCACGTCAGCATCTGTACACCTAGTCACCCTTCCACATGTCACCTCCGAAAGATTCCATGCCAGCGCTGATTGTTCTTTCCATGTCATATGAATGATCATATGACCTATATAGTCATCCACCATGTGGCACTATACGTACTGTACAGTCATCATTTTTTTTGCCTATTTGGCAAAACGAAGAGATCGCCATAAATTGAGCATATGACATATGTTTGAGCCCGTTCAAGTTGCGTTGGGTTTGTGTCGACACGGTTTACACACACGTCCGTTTTGAAGCCATTCTGAGAACTTTTATTTTTAGGCCTTTCTGAGCCCCATCAAGCTCCTGGATCCAATTCTAGATCACCAACCTTGAGAAGGAAAATAGATTATTTCCAGGCAATTGAGCCTCTGCACAGTTGTATTGTAAGTCCTATATAAACTTTCTTAAGGCCGAAGTCCCCTTGAAAAAATATTTCCAGAGAATTCTCATCGATTTTTCATCCTGCAAATCTCACCTTACTTCTCTAAGCCAGAGACTATTTCAGAGCTTCCCTCCATTTTCTGCACACAATTCTTATCATGAAAACACCAATGTAATTCACAAACCATAATTGTAAAAAAATAAATAATGATACTTGTTAAAAACTATCAACGATCAATACATCGTCGAAAAATCGATTAGGCCTACAAATCAATAACTGTAATGGAAATCGACAATTGGCAGATGAATAATTTTCATTATGATTGATTGAATTGAATTCTCATGGCTCGAGACTTTGAATGAAATCGATAAATAATCAACCGTGACATGACAGTAGATGAAATAAGATACAATAATACAAATGCTAACTATAATTCCATAAAAAAATTCTTGAACTCACACCGTGATGCTCCCACCAATTGCAACTTTCCGAGTGACATGTAACATTTGAATTCTTCCACCAAATGCAACTTTCCCAATGACATGTAAACATTTGAGACATGGAACTTGGAGAAAATTTATAACTCTAATTGATATGATCCAAAGTTTCTTGGATTTTATTATGGAATGGGTAGGAGAGCTCACATCTCCGAAATCCAAACTAAGAACTCCAAACAACAACAATAGGGAATAGGAGTAACAACAACATGAAATAGATAGATTTTCAGATCTTGTATGTTCAAAGAGAAGAGGAACCTTGACTATTGGATATTTACATTCATTACTTTATGACATCACCATGAAATGTAACCATTCATTTCTATTTGAGATCACCATGATCAATAACTAGGGTGTTTTGTATATTAAGCATTAATTTTTGCACCTTTGGCTCATGGAATGGCTTACCATCTTAGTAAGAATTCAGTGAGGTTAAATCTTCCTCAGTGTAGTTGCATGTGAAGCTCTTCCATAAAGCATTCTTTCTCTATCCATAAATTTTATAGAAATTTATCAGAATGGTCATTTGATCAACACCAAGAAATTTCAAAAATTCATTTTAATATATCAGAATGGTCATTTGATCAACACCCAGAATAAGGTGGAAAAAAGTATCTAAGTTTTGAAAAGTAAAAACAAAAAGATTTATTTCTACCACTTTTAAAATATTCATTAAATAAATAAATTAATTAAAAACAATATGTTAGACTTTGCATTCCTAGCTAGTTGATTCCGCTAATATGAACATTTGCAACGTTAATGAGGGTAGAAAAATGCTCACTTCCCATAATTATTTCCATTTCAAAAGTTATTCTCGTACTCATAATATCTTGTCTCTTAATCTTTGTCATGGGTGTTAACCTAGACTTGAATATGGTGGTAGTTTTTAACAATACCTAAAGCTATATCTATACTTATAAATGACTATGTAGATAAATGACTATATATATATATATATATATATATTATTACAACATAAACACAATTAAACATATATATATATATGGTTAATTGTGTTTAATTGTGTTTATGTTGTAATATTATATATATGTGTGGGGGGGGGGCTAATTGTGTTTATGTTGTAATAGTTGAAACAAGGAAAAATAAAATTCTTATGCCTTTAAAAAAAAAGCGAGTAAAGACAAACCTATCATACCTAATTCTTTCACACACAACCTATAGAGAGAGGGAGTATATGCCAAATCTAAATTATGGTGGAACACTATTCTTGCCATAGATTACAGTGATTGAGTATGTCTAAAATTTCTGCTAAATTTTTTTATCAAATTTGTTTTAAAAAAAGTTTATAACTTCTAACAAATAATATGGTTTTCAAAAATATTTTTATTTTAGAAAATTTATTCCATTAAATGAATCACTTAATTTTTAAAAATATTAGCTTCTTATTACTGAATCAAAATAGCATATTTCTAGTGAATTTGGTATAGTGTTTTTTTTCCTGGAAGACTAACTTACTTTAGTTGAATTATTGCTTGGAGAGGTACATTTTATAGTCCAATATTATGTAAATGTGTGAGTTCTTTCCTAAATTTAACTTGAAACTCACTATATATAAGAGTGATAAATGGATAAATGTCAGCTCCAAGTTAAATTTAAGCATTAAATCACACATCTACATAATACGAGACTCTAATATATTATATTAAACTAATTTAATGTAACCCTTTTTAAAGTGAAAAAGAAAGATTTGCACTTCTAAAAATTTGATCATTCTAAACAGTTTGAAAAAACTAAATTAAGATGGGTTAAATTTAAGCATTAAATCACACATCTACATAATACGAGACTCTAATATATTATATTAAACTAATTTAATGTAACCCTTTTTAAAGTGAAAAAGAAAGATTTGCACTTCTAAAAATTTGATCATTCTAAACAGTTTGAAAAAACTAAATTAAGATGGGTCTATACTTGTATTAGCTTACTTAAATATGGTATAAAAAAAATATTATCATCCCCTATCTTGAAATTCTAGTGTTGCATCGTTGGAAATACATTACATCAACTCATATGTGAAAAATGTGGTGTGACATTTTTAATGCGTTACCACGTCGGTAAAATAATTCAAAGGAAAAAGTGAGTGAACCGCTATGAACCTTGGTCATTTAATTTATCATAAGTTCATAAAATTATCTCCAACATCACATCAACTCTGAAAAATGTGGTGTGACATTTTTAATGCATCTGTTAAAATAATTGAAAGGTTAAAGTCTTTTAACCGGTATGCAACCTTTGTCATTTAATGTATTATAAGTTCAAAAAATTATAGATAATTGAAAAGAAAAAGACACTTAACCACTATGCAACCTTTGTTATTTAATGTATTATAAGTTAATAAAATTATACATGTTGTCACTGTGGATTTACAATTTATGATTTGTAAAAATGTTGTTATGTTGAAAGTGGTCGCAGCTCGTCATTTAATTAGCAAACCGCGTAATAAACATAGTTCATATAAGCAATAGATAAAATTTTGAAAAGTGAAAATAATAAAATTTATTTGTATTACTTTTAAAATATTTATTAATTAGTTAGCAATCAATTACTTTATAAAAGTGGTGAATAAAAGTTGAAAATAGTGAGATTTGTGTATATCAATCACTTTTATAAAATGATTGTTGTTAATTGACAACCAACATATCTTAAAGACGTCCATTAATACATTATGTATTAATTAATTATTATATTAATTAAATATATAATAAAAATAATAATATATAAATGCAATATATAAATTAAAATAATAATTTACATTAATGTATAATGTATCATATTAGTTGAATCATACATTAATAATATATTAAATACTTCAATAAATACATTAAATGTATTAATAAATTATTAATACACTAATGAAGTAATACATTAATAAAGTAGTAATATATTGACATTACACTCATGTATAAATTAAAGTATTAATACATTAATAATGGAATGATACATTAATGGATTGATGTAATATAAATTGAAGTATTAATTTACATTAGTGGATAAAATAACATATAAATTAATTGATACATGAATAATGTAATGTGTTAATTAATTTATACATTAATACATTATTAATTAATACATTGCTAATGTATTAATACATTATTAATTAATACATTGCTAATGTATTAATACATTAATAATATATTAAATTCATCAACAAATACATTGAATGCATTATTAAATACATTATTGAAGTATTAATACTGTAATAAAGTAATACATTAATAAGAAATCAATAAAGTAATAACACATTGACCTTAATGTATTTAGTAAAACATTATTAAATTAATCCTTATAATAATAATAATCTACTTTTTAAGGTCAGAGCCAACCGAGACCCCTTGTTGGTGTATGAGACCTCCTTGTTTCTTAGACAAGCGACCCCTTCCAAGGATCCAAATTGGTGTATGAGACCCCCTTGTTTGTGGGACAAGGGACCCCCTCCATGGATTTGGCCCACTTAGGTTGTATAAATTAAGTATTAATACAATAATAACCTAATGTAGTAATTAATAAATGCATTAATACATTATTAATTAATGACGATGATGGTGATGATGATTAACGTCCACTAAGACCTAATTGGTCTATGAGACCTTAAGAGGGTAAGTGATTACTTGTGATTCTATAGAATTTTGTTTCTGTGCTCAAATAGCATTATAGAGGCTTTCCAGGATCACCATACTTTTGTTGAGTTAAGAGGTTAGGAAGGTTCATAGTGTGATCAATATTTTGAAAATGAGATCTAATATGGGTATAGGCTCGACAATCTAAGAGAAAGTGCTTTTCATATTCAACCTTTTTAGTGTCACAAAGGTGACACGCTCTTTCATCCCATGGCATTTTAGAAATTGACCAACGACCAATTTCACTATGGAGCTCATGAGAGTTTGTTCTTATCTTAGCAATGTTTATTTTTTTCTTTACACTTGGCAAAACAGATAGATAATTTTGATATTGTAGATTAGGGTTGATTACATCTTTATAATACCTTAATTTTATTTTTTCCTCTAACTCTTTATCACACCACATTTTTTCCTTAAATTTTGATTTGACATTTTTTTTTAATAGTATC
>JZKD02S1988748.1:131227-160969 GCA_000966675.3 Picea glauca
GAGAATAAAATAAAATGATCAAAAGGAAAAGTTAAAGGATCACATGCCTATTGTGGTATCTAGAGATGTGATATTTCTCCACTTTTTTTAAGTTCTGTATATGTATATATATAATGTATATGTATATATATAATATAAACAATATTATTATTGTTAAATTAAATTTTAAATATAAATTTTAAAGAGTTATGATAAATATATGGTTTATTTAAGTGTAGAAATTAATAACTTATGATAGTGAGTTGGAGTACACATCAAACTCACAAATATTTTATATACTTTTTAAAAAGTAAATGAAATGATCCATAAAATCCAGAGAAAAGGTTTGGAGGATCATAGTGAGTTGGACTACACATCAAACTCACAGATATTTCAATCTTTTGTTTCTTTGTGGTCAATTATTTCTTGTGGATTTGTTGTACGTTGTTATACATAGTTTGCCATAGTTTGCAGGTACGGCCGGGTTCCATCTTCCGCCCGAAGCCCGATAGAAGCATGCAGGTTATAAGATTAATCCGCGGCGATGTTTTTCTGTGAGAAGACGAAGAAATTGCAATTCCCAATGCTAGGTAGATAATCCCTAACCCTAACCCTAACCCTAACCCTGTGTTATTCTGATATTATTCTGTGAAATTGACCATCTATTATTCTGGTGTAATTCACCATCTATTATTCTGATATCAGTGTATATTTTAGATTTGATTTTATTCTTTTTGAGATATTCTTTAACCTTTTTAACCTTAATGGTTATGGATGAACCATGCGTACTTGGAAACATCACGGGATTAGGTTTTTTAAAATCCAAAATAAAATTTGCATGATATATATTTAACTCTTAATCAGGTTGCATTATATATTTGGAGATGATGATCAAGCTTCATACTATGTTAAAATTTTTGATTATCTGATAACATAAATTTCAAAACCAAAAGATGTTAAACCCGAAATTTCAAGACCAAAAGATCTAGATCTAAATAATAGAAAAAGCACAAATAGCTCGAAAGCAAAACTGGTGAAATTCACCATCTATTATTCTCATATCCATATATATATTTTAGATTTGATTTTTTTAAAATATTCTTTAACCTTTTAAATCTTAACGGGTATGATGAATCATGCGTACTTGGTAACATGAGGGGATTAGGTTTTATAAAATCCAATATAAAATTGGCATTGCATGCATTTAACTCTTCATCCGGTTGCATTTATATTTGGAGATTATGAACAAGCTGCTTCAGGTTAAATTTTTATGCAACCAGCTCCTGGCGGATATCATCTTGATTGTTTAATTCTAATCAATGGAATAAACAAATAGTTTTAGTTCCATCCCCAAAATGGATAATTTATTTTGTCTAGTTTATGCATTATAAGTCGATGACTACAATTTTACTCCTCGTTACAGACAGGCATGAAATTAGAAAAGAACAATTTGCGCTCTTGGGTTCCATATCAAGTTCACAACAGTGAAAACCTTACTTGAAATATTATACTGCAGTTTGCATTTGCGATCTGTGCTGAATCTAATTGTAAATATGTATATAGATATTAGTGATATGTAAACAGATATTTATATTGTACAAAAAATATTAATATTCAAAACATATGCAGATTATATTAAAAACATATGCAGGTATCGCCCTACAACTCCATTGAAAAATGTTGACAGAATCGTCGTACAAAATCATTGAAAATTCTTTCCATGATCGCTTGATTGAGTGGTCTTCTGTTTTGCGAGTTCTTCCCGATATTCCAAGTTCTTCTGTCTCCACACTCAGTTTTAGAGGGTCGCTTAGTTGTTGTCCTCCTCCGGACATTCACTGTGACTGCGCAAACACCTTCCGGCAAACATGTCCTGCACAAATACAAATACAGTTAATGCAAAAGATTGATTAATTTAAGCTTAAGAATGGGGATCGTAAAAAAATAGCGGCGGCCCGAGAGGCATAGAAGAACAAAAACCTTGATGCGCACTGGCTCTTTTGTGGATGCGCCCTCACAATCGTTTCATATTCTCCATGGAAATCGTGGCCAACACTTCAAACGCGTCCGGAGGGGAGGTTGGAGATTGAAACGCTTCATTTCACATCCACGCGGCCATAAACATCTGCACACTACGCATAAATTTTTTTAATTGGCATCCAAAGCCCACGCGGCCATACTTATCCGCCGTCCAGTAACAATAATTTAGTAAATCGTGGGCAGCTTAATAGATTATCTCTTAATCACTGAACGTGTCAATCTGGTAGTAAGCAATTAATTTTTTAATCTTGTTTTGTAAACGTGAAAAAGTAAACACATAAACGTACGCCTTTATAGATGAGCGGAAGTCAATTTATCAAAATCTCATCCATTGATTAGAGAAGACGACGAAGAATATGCCACAATCTTCAATTGCCAACCCTAAGATTGAAATTTATGATTAAAAGGTTGATTAATCCACCTATTCCAATAGGGGGACGCCTATCGGCGTAATAATAGAAAACTGAAATAACTGAATTTATATTCCAAATATAGAAAAACATAACATACCTGGGATAAGGCGATCACTTGATGGGTTTTCGTTATTACAAACGGACTCGTTCTTGATTTCCCTGCTAGAACGCTCGTAACTAGCATCTGCACCGTTTTCCTCAACCCCAACCAAATCAATCAAGTTAATGAAGGCCGGCTCTACCCGCTTGCAATATCTCTGCTCCCAACCCAATCCAGAAATTTCCCTACAATATCCTAGTCATTGTGTTAATTTTGACTGTAATACATGGATTGATGGATTGATAGTTGGAACGCATGGATGGATAGCTCGAAGGAATCCATTGTTGTTTTTGATGTTTTCTTTTTAAATGATGAAACTGTTGAAACGGAAAACACCAGCGCGCACGATCCCAACTTGGGAGGAAGATGCTCACGGCTGTCTCACCTCAAACAGCAAAAAAAACTCAGTAAAAACCCTAAACCTGCACAGGGAACAACAAATAAAGTTAATCAGGTTAATCACCTTTTTTTTTTATTTTTTATGATGAAGTACTATTCTTTCACATGCAAAAAATAAGAAAGTTAATGGTTAAAATACTTTAATTTAGTGTGGCAAGTAAGAATATTTTTATTATATCAAAAACCTTCATTATTATATTAATCAGGTTAATCACCTTTTTTTTTTTTAATGATGAACTACTATTCTTTCACATGCAAAAAAATAAAAAAGTTAATAGTTAAAATACTTTAATTTAGTGTGGCAAGTAAGAATATTTTAATCATATCAAAATATGTGGACAAAAATCACATATGTGATTAAAAACTTATTAATTCTGGTTCTTTTCAATAGTTAATATCAATTGTTGACTGTATTTAATATAATTCAATAAGTATTATTTTATATATTTTCAAACTAATGACTTCATCTTAATATGAATATCAACCACTTTTATAATGTAGTTGTTCTAATTATTGATTAACAACTATTGAAACATCAATTTCTGTTTCATCCAAGAGTTTTTGAGTGAGAAATTCATTCGTAAGGAATTTATGATCTGCCCACATTGTAACACAGATTCATGTCGTGAAAATAATCCATGGAGTGCTAGCCATATGATCCACCAATAATAATCCATGGAGTGCTAGCCATATGAACACCAATTAACATGAAGTAATGATAAAAAATAAGAGAACATATATCCGCCTCAACTGTAAGATAAGATTGTTCATTTGATGTTGCAAATGTTGAAGTAACATAAATATAAAACAAATTTTATCAAATGTTGAAGTAGGATAAATATAAAACAAATTTTATCGTTTCGAAATTTGTTTATCACTGTTGGTTTTGTTAGACGAATAAGTTGAGCAATCGCTCAGTTAACTAGTTAACTTTCAGTTGTTTGGATTCATCGTTTTCATCGCTGAGTTGAGTGAGCTGTTAGACGCTTCGCTGTTTATGAAGCATTCCCTGTGCATGTAATTCTTTTTATCTATTCAATAATGAGATCTGTTGTGTGTGCGTTTTATGCAATTATGTTCTGCAGTTCCTGTTAATTTCGTTTCTTTGTTCTGTCAATTCGGTTTCTATTTCCGCAGATTTGTTCTTCATGGTATCAGAGTAGGCTGCAGATCCAGCCTCTGTCCAGCTTGCCAAATTGCAAAACGTTTTTCCAACAAGCTTTGGAAGAATCGCAAATCTGTTTTTTTCTATGCAATTCGTTTTTCCAGCAAGCTCTATTTAGGCCACAGTATCGTGCAAAGGAAGAAGGAGACACCAGTATATATTTTTTGAGCAGACAATGGCTAGCATGAGTAACGAGGCTCTCATGCAAGCACCTATTTTGAACGGGTTGAATCATAGCACTTGGGTATCTAAGATGAAAGTTTTTCTGAACTGTCATGAATGCTTAGAGATTGTCGAAGATGGAGTTACCTTGCTGAAAGCTGAAGATCGAGATGCATTGGATCGAGATGCGAGACACACTTACACAAAAGTGGTCAAGAAAAATACAAAAGACTTATGGCTTATCTTTCAGGGGGTGGATGAGTCCATCTTTCCAAAAATTGAAGGCGAGAGCACCGCCAAAGGAGCATGGGATACTCTCATGAACATCTATCAAGGAACCGAGAAAGTGAAGACCATCAAGTTGCAAACTTTGTGACGGAACTTTGAAACAATGTCTATGAAAGATACAGAGAGAGTTGACCAGTTTATGACGAGTGTAAAGCACCTCGTGCATCAAATCTGAAGTCAAGGTGAAGACATTCCCGATCAGAAAATTGTGGAGAAGGTATTGCGAAGCCTTCCTGAAAAATTTAATATGGTTGTTGTTGCAATCAAGGAATCGAACGATCTGACTATGTTTACCATAGATCAACTGATGGGTTGTCTTTTATCGCATGAGGCGAGATTGCAGAGAGAAAAAACTTTGCTGGAATCAGCTTTCCAAACGCAAGCCACCATAAGCAAAGGTTGAGGCCGTGGTGGAAGAAGCAGAGGACGAGGAAGAGGCTGGTGAGGCAGATCCCAGCCGCAGAATTCTTGTAGGTCACATGGAGACCTAGATCAGTCACATGCAAGATCTTCCTATGACAGAGGTCGAGGCAGAGGTCGCACTCAGGAATGGGTCGACAAATCAGAAATTCAGTGCCATTATTGTAAGAAGTTTGGATACTACAAGTCTGAATATTATAAAAGACCTATGAATCGAGGCATGGAACCACACATGTTGCAGAGGAAGAGAAAGTGCAAGAAACCATGTTTTACTCCTGCCATGCGACTACCGAACCAACCGATTCAGATGTGTGGTTGCTCGATAGCGGTTGCAGCAATCATATGACAGGTAACAAAGATCTATTTTCGTCTTTTGATAGTTCTGTCAAAAATAAAGTAAAGTTGGGGGATGATCATTTGGTGAATGTTCAAGGAATGGATACCATTTCTGTACTCTCTAAGAATAATGAAAAGAAATGCATCCGAGAGGTGTATTATGTCCAAGGTCTTAAGCATAATTTGATTAGTGTAGGCCAACTCTCTCAGCATGGTTATGATGTAGTGTTTAAAGGGACTGTCTGCACCATAAGTGGTAAGCCCCCAGTAATCAAGTCATAGCTCAGATCAAAATGACCTCGAACCGCATGTATCCTATCATACTGAAAAATGCCAAAACCCTTGAGTCTTATTCTGTTATGAAACCCGATGAGTCATCGTTGTGGCATCAATGATATGGTCATTTGTCTTTTGATTATCTCAGTCAATTGTCAAAGAAATCTATGGTCATTGGTCTCCCTGAATTAGAAGTCCAGCACCAAGTATGTGAAAGTTGTGTTTTAGGAAAGCATGAGAGAGAAGTTTTTCCTTCTGCTGCTACCTTTAGAGCTAAATCTCCTTTAGAACTCGTTCATACTGATCTATGTGGACCCATGAAAACAGAGTTGATAGGAGGATTTTTTTATGTGCTAACATTCATTGATGATTACTGCAAAATGACTTGGGTTTACTTCATTCGAAGCAAATCTGAGACATTTTCCAAGTTCAAAGAATTTAAGGCCATGACAGAGAAGGAAAGCGAGCACTATGTGAAAGTGTTGAGATCAGATGGTGGAGGCGAGTATGACTCAAAGTCATTCACTCAGTATTGCAAAGAATAAGGAATTCAGAGGCAGTTTACTTGCAGATACACTCTGCAGCAGAATGGAGTCGCAGAGCGGAAAAACTGCACTATGTTAAACATGGCAAGGAGTATGATGAATGGTAAGAATCTTCCAAACAAATATTTGGGAGAAGTTGTTGCATGCTCTGTGCATATTCTGAATCGTGCACCTACAAATAGTCTGAAAGATAAAAGTCCATTTGAGGCATGGAATGGTAAGAAACCAGATATATCTTATTTCCGTGTTTTTGGGTGTGTTTACCTTCAGAAGAAGTTGGATAATAAAAGTGAGAAATGCATTTTTGTTGGGTACAGTGAACAGTCAAAACCATATCGACTGTATAACCCAATCACAGAGAAGTTTATTATTAGCAGAGATGTCAAGTTCCAAGAAGACAGAGCTTGGGATGACAAGGTCACAAGCAACTTTGTTCCATTAGCCGATACAAATGAACCAGTGATAGAAGAACAACAAATTTCATCAAGTACTCCAGATTCTATGCCAAGAAAACTAGCAGCACAAGATCCGACTAGTGATTTAGATCAAACCATTGCGTCCATGCAAAGGCAAAAGACAAGAAGTCTCCATGGTTTGTATGAGCATACTCCGCCATTATATTTGGATGCACTTTATGCATTCATAACATATCAACCAGAAACATATGATGAAGTAGCCAAAGAAGAAGCATGGATAAATGCTATGGATGAAGAGATTGAAGTCATTGATAAAAATGACACTTGGGATCTTGTTGATCTCCCTGAAGGAAAGAAAAACATAGGTGTAAAATGGGTGTACAGATCCAAGTTCAATGAAAAAGGAGAATTTCAGAAGCACAAGGCCAGATTAGTTGTAAAAGGGTATGTGCAGCAGCATGGAATTGACTATGGGGAAACATATGCCCCTCTAGCCAAACTTGATACAGTTCGAGCAATATTCGTTGTTGCAGCAGAGAATAGATGGCGTGTCTATCAAATGGACGTGAAGTTAGCTTTTCTAAATGGCATCCTGAATGAAGAGGTATATGTTGATCAACCTCCAGGTTATGAGATCAGTGGTAGAGAACAGATGGTGTATAAGTTGAAGAAAGCATTGTATGGCTTAAAGCAGGCTCCTCGATCTTGGTACAGTTGCATTGATGCATACCTCATCAAAAATGGCTTCATCAGAAGCAAAAATGAGCCAACCTTATACATCAAGAATGATCAACATGGTAAGATGTTAATTATTTACTTATATGTAGATGATATGATTTACACTGGTAATTTGGAAATTGATGAATTAAAAGTTGTCATGGAAAAATAATTTGAGATGACTGATCTCGGTTTAATGAAGTATTTCCTTGGTATTGAAGTAAGCGAGTTAGAATCAGGCATGTTTATGAGTCAGTCAAAGTATGCTTCAGATTTGTTGAAAAGGTTCAAAATGCTTGAATGTAAGGCTGCAACTACTCCTATTTCTTTAGGCACCAAGTTAAGCAAAAATGATCAAGGAAATTCCATTGATCAAACTCTATATAAAAGGCTAGTGGGCAGTCTTATGTACCTCGCCGCCACTAGACCATACATAATGTTTGATGTAAGTCTTATCTCTAGATTCATGGAGTTACCCAAGGACTCTCATTGGCAAACTCGTAAGAGAATTTTGCAGTATGTGGCTGGAACAGTTGATTATGGTTTGTGGTATCCTTCAGAATCAAAAAGTTTTTTAGTTGGTTTTACTGTTCTGCAGTTCCTGTTAATTTTGTTTCTCTGTTCTGTCAATTCGGTTTCTTTTCCGCAGATTCGTTCTTCAGGTTTACACTCTTTTTTATTCTGACCCTGCAAGAACATCAAGCATTGCAGACATGATTGAATCGCAGATAGTCATAAGTCATGCAGATAGTCATAAGTCATGGGCCGTATGAATCATACCGATATCCGTTATTTTGATGGTTATATCGAGTAATCAATCACAAGAATATATCACTCTGATACATTTGGGTGAGTATGAGCTATTGTCAGCCTGTATTTGGGATGAGTATGGCGGATATGAACACGTGGCCGCAAGAATTACAGAGGATCTTGGATCCCCATAGTTTGGCTAACATTCATGGGTCTTCTATGGAAGTCAATGTCTACATGGTTATGGTTAAAACCAACTGTCAAAACAGTTAAAACCCTAATTCTAAAGCCAAAACAATGACAACCCTAAAGACAAAACTCTGAAAAAGAAAAGGTACACAACCCTAACGCCAAAAAAATTATATCAAACCAGATACCAAACTTTGAGTTCCTCAAGAACTATTTGTTAGCGGGAACGATAATTCTATGTAACAAACCTTCTGGAACTATGCGTGTAAACCACATATCTCTGTAATTCCACCACCCAATGGAATTGATCGACCAAGCGTATATCTGCTAATGAATGGACCAATTGCAATTGATATCTATTTAAAATGGAATTTATGGGCCACCGAATCCTAATGGACCGAATGGAATTGATATACCGTTTAAATAAATTCTTTAAACCATGCATATTCATGAACCTGCCCAAATTGTGGTATTCTTAGATTGCGGGGGAATTTTTGTGGGTGTGAGTTTCAACCATTGTCTTTGTGACGGACAAGGGGCATCTCCCTTGCTCGGAAAAATATTGGGTTTCCAGCACTCATCGACATCAGTGGCACCACGCCGGAACGGAGAGAGACAGGCCGCATAAGGGAGCATTGGGAGATAAGCTAATGTGATTGTCTAATAAGTACAAGGTAATGTATTGCATATGGATATGACTAAGATTGAAGGTTATATAGAGACTTTCGATCGAGCGATTGAAACACACAATAGGGTGAAGGAGCTTGCGGTATGGATTTTTAAGCAGCCATTTCTGCATGCATGAAGACAGAGTTAGGTCCAGTAAGGTCAGGTAGGACCTTTCTTTCAGGATCAACAAAATCGGTTCACACTATGCAATTTTCAAAAAGCAATTTTAGCAACAAAACCAAGCTTGGTGAGCAATTAGTATAACCTTTTTCTATCTATGACATGGAAATCTGTCATCTTTCATTCTAAGAAGATTCCATATTCTTAGCGCTCTAACATAAATATCCAACGTTCGACCTTGTTTTGCTCCCCATAGATACTCTCCACTAAGAAATATGCTCTCCATTATGCATATTTCAGCAACAGACTTATTAATAATTAATGTTCAACCATGAATCAAATGGTATAAGCCTAACCTTCCACAAAACTAGTAATAAACTTTACTTCAATCAAAGGTAGAAAAACTTGTCTAAACTTAAATACAAGATAATAATATTAAATAATCTATACCATCAATTATAATAAAAACTAGCAAATCCAGATTAAAGGAATCCACATTAAAGGAATGGTTGATATATTTAGATAGGATTATTAAATTTATTTTTAGAAAATTCTATTTAAATACAAGTTATCCACAAACATCGATAATTGTATAGGTATTTTTTACTTTGCAATTCCTAAAGTCTTTAAAATCAGAATTCTGAACCATAACTGAAAGATTGACCATTTATAATAGCTTCCTCTCCAATATAAAATATCATCTAAAAACCTTGAATTGGAGATTAAAAATTCCATCAATCTAATAGAAGAAGAATGAATAAAAAAATAAAAAGATAAATGAAATAATAAAAGGTAAGAATCAAGATACCTAATTATTAGATGAGATTGTATATATGCACCCTAAAAAAAAGTAGTATTCTTGGATTAATAATAGAATTTACAGCTAAATCTAACTATGCCAATGTCTACCATATTTTATTATTTTTGACACATTTGCAAAACTACTAACCATGTATCCTTCACAACATAATGTATCATCCACAATAGAGCCAAAACTCTAAGCCCTATGTATCATCCACAACATAGCGAAAACCCTAGGCCTTAGATCCAAGAACATACCACTCGTGGAAAATAAAGTGAAGCTTTCCATTCACTCAACTCCTTATAGCTAGTAAATAAGGTGAAGTATTCCACTCACTCACAAAGTTCTACTCAAGTGAGTAAGAAAAACTAAAAATTAAACTGAGTAAAAGCTAAAATCTAAAGCAATTCATCATTATTATGTTAATCATGTTAATCACTCTTTTTAATGACCAACAAACATCCTTTGTCATGTAAGAAGGTTAAAGTTTTAAATCAAAACCTTTCATTTATTGTGACCACTAATAATATTCTCATCAAATGAAATGGAAGCCATTAAAAACCCATGCATGCTTAAAAGGTCATTAGAGAAATTCCCAATACCTATAACACCAATTAGAACAAATGTTCTCATGAATTATAACAATAGTGAGAACTTCATAACAGCTATAATAAGAACTAGCACAACCACATTAAAGGAGTGGTTGATAAAAATGTATTTAAACACAATTTATCCACAAACTTTAATAATTGGAGAGGCATATAAATGAATTTTCACTTTGCAACTCCTAAAGTCATTAAAATCATAATTGTGAGTCAAAACACTTAGGATTGACCATTGATAATGATTTCCTCTCCAACATAAAATATTATCTAAAAACCTTGAATTGGAGATTAAAAACTCCATTAAATAAAAGAAAAATGGATTAAAAAATTAGGAAGATAAATGAATTAATAAATGGTAAGAATCAATATACCTAATTATTAGATGACAATGAACATATACACACTAAACAAAAGTAGTAGTAATTGATTAATCGAAAAATTTAAAACTAGATCTAACTATAGCAATGCTTATCATATTTTATCATTTTTGACACATTTGAAAAACTACTACCTATATATCCTTCACAGGAGAATGTATCATCCACACTAGAACCAAAACCCTGAACCCTATGTATAATACACAACATAATCAAAACAAGATTTTTAATCTCACTCGGTCCATCTAGTGATTTCAAGATGAGAGAAAATCCAAACTTTCCATTCCTCTTTGAAAAACAAATAATTAAGTTCCACTTACACCGAAACTCCTCGCGGAGCCTTTACTAATACCCTGTACAAATATGGTATCTTATTGTTATCTGCTACATTGCTTAGAATCCTCTTGAATGTGCTCACCTTCTTTACTACAATTTTTTTTTTCCTTAATGAAAATATTTACCATTTGTTTTTAAAGTATTATATAGTAGGTTACGTGGATTTTAAAAACAGCTCATTAAATAGACAAAATAGGAGGAGAGCCCCTAAATATGAACATCTTCTTTACCCTTAAACACTAAAGTATAAACCCTCTATCAAAAAAGAAACGAACTCTCGGGAAACTCTAAATATGAAATGATATAAAATCCATATTGAACTTTGGGTTTGTTGTCAAACCATAAAAATACTGGTGGACTACAGGTGAGCACGTCCAATGTTGTGCCCACTGTGTGTGGTATTTCAAATAAATTAGTATAGCTTTTATTTTTTCTACATGACATACATTAGGGTTCACATAAATAATTATAAATTAGTATAGCTTTTTTTTGGTGCATGATATACATTAGAGTTAATATAAATAATTATTGTCATACCTGAAACGCGGAGGACGAACTTTGTTGATCCATCCTAGAAGCACTCAAAGCTTGCATAGTTCATCATGTCTAAAACATTGTTTAGCCTAAAACTTTGTTTATCAATTCTTCAAATGTATGGGCGTTAAAATTTGAGATTAATATTACTTGAATAACAAAAATAAGAATGAGATGACCAGCTAACTGCAGTGAGAAAAGACATATTAGGGTTTCGCCATCCATGGAACTCTGTGAGTGGCTTTGGGTAAAGTTGCAGTCAATGCAAACGATGTATTCGGCGATATCTTGTCTTTGATATGCACGCTGAACTTTGAAGTTCATAAGATCAGAGTTATTTTAATATATATGAATCTTAAAATTCGAGAAGATATGCAAGTTAAGGCGGATACCTGTGCTAATACAAAGAAGAATTCATATACTGGGTAATTTAAATCTTTCTATGTTAAGTCTGAAACGGCAATCCAAACGTGGCAGCCATGCAGCCTCACATCCATTAAAACCTGGCCAATTGAAACATCTACCCATTATGACACCTGTAATTTATTTTGCTGGTTTTTTTATTAATGTTTGTAATTCGTGAAGCAGTAAATAATTAAAATGTCTACCCAATATGACACGTGCTATCAGTTTAATTGGTCTTTTCTTAGTGTTTGTAATTGGTTACTTAGTAGCTCCAGCACTCCATCAAACTTATAGCATGTAAGTAAGGTAAAGTAAAAAACTAAAAATTAAACTAAGTAACTAAAAATCAAAATATAAAGTAATTTATCATTATTATGTTAATTAATTTTTTTTAATAATTGTCATGTAAGAAAATTAAAATTAATGTTTAAAGTAAAAAAAATTCATTTATTATAATTATTAAAAATATTATGATAAATCAAATCATATGATTAAAAACCCATATATAATTAAAAAACTATTAATTCTGACCATTTCCACTGAAACATACTATACAACCAATTATAACAATTATGAGAATGGTAGACAATGATACATGGTGTGAAACGTTCCAAAAATGCCATAAATTACTTAAGTGTCCTTGAAGGCATAAAATAAATGAACTCTCTATCCAGATATGTTCTACAGGCCGTCAACATATATTAGGACATTTCAACAATCTTTTTTTCAATTCCTATTGGTGTCATTTTCGGTGTGATCAAATCCCAGAGTTTTTTGTGATCAAATCCCACTAACATTCCCACTATTCACGTGGCAGAGTTTTTTGTGATCAAATCCCACTAACATGTTCGGTGTGATCAAATGCCGGAATTGAATTTTTCATTGGAAACTAAGAGGATCAGTCTACTTTATTAAATCTATTTTTATGTGCACATATTTCCCCTTGTGGATGTGCATAAAAGTGTGAACTGCTATTGCCAGTATTTAGGTGGCAATGTAAATAGCACATTGATTCACTTGGTTGGCAATGTAAATTGCATATTTATCTATAATTTTATTTTCCACTCTTACATAGTGTTTTCATTCTTTTTTTCCATTAAATTTATTTACAAGATGAATTCATCAATTTACATTAAACCTATAATACCTAACATAAATACCCTTAGCTAACTAGATTACCTTGAAACCCATGTCGGAAAAATGAACAGTTTGAATCTTCAATCTCCAAAACAACACCGAAAAAAAAAAAATTCCACATACCAACCAAAACCCTAAACACACACAAAAAAAAAACCATAAAACCAAATATGATAAAAATGCGTTATTGATACACTAATGACATGCCCCAGCTTTAATGACAGTGAATGTTTAAACTCATTGTAATGACATGCCCAGCTTTAATGACAGTGAATGTTTAAACTCATTGTTGTAATGATGATAAGCCCCAACTTCAACTTCAACGAGAATGACTCTTCATCTAAATGTTTTTTTTTTGTAGGGCTTTAACTCTCAACTCTCGATTTTAGGGATTTAATTCTTAACTCTCGATTTTTAGCATGGTCGTTTGTGTAATTATAATGGGCAGAATCATTTAAAAAAAAAAAAAAATATTAGTTATTAATTTGTATAATTATTCATTCATTATAATATATTGAATTGAATAATAAAAATAATAAGATCATTTGTGTAATTATAATGAGTAGAATTATTAAAAAAAAAAGAATGATTAGTTATTAATTTGTATAATTATTCATTCATTATAATATATTTAATTAAATCTTGGAAATAATAAGAATGATTAATCCTATATCTCCCCTCTATTTCCATTTGAATTGTGGGTTTATCTTTCTCTTTGGAAGTCCCAACCATAATCAAATCTTTCTATTTTTTTAAATAAAAACAATGGTTTTAATTTAAAAAATACTTACATATTAAATAATAAAAATCCAACTTTCTTTATCATTAAAAAATTTAATTTAATTTATAAATCTAATTAGCTAAAATAGTTGAAAGGACGGTAATCTAATGTAGCATCAAACGCCATAATTTTTTTTACTTCAAGTGGCATTAAGGTAATTGTTAGGCAGCAAAAGCAAAACATAGCATATATAACAGAGCATAAACTAAGCAAGATCAAAGATGCATAAAACTAAGCACATCAATAATATACTTGACAGAATGATTTATGTGGAAACCCAAATCGGGAAAAAACCACAGACAATGATTATCGGTTTTCTGTTATTCAAGGGAGAACTACAATAGCCTTAATAGGCATACAATCATCCCCTCCTCAGATATTCGCTTCTCTCTAGATCCTTCAACTCTAATCTTTGATACCACTTGTTAGGCAGCGAAAGCAAAACATATCATATATAACATGGCATAAACTAAGCAATATGAAAGACGCATAAAACCAAGCACATCATTCGTACACTTGACACAATGATTTATGTGGAAATCCAAATCGGGAAAAAAACATGGGAAATGATTATGAGTCTTATGTTATTCAAGGGAGAACTACACTAGCGTTCATAGGCATACAATCATACTCTCCTCATATACTCGCTTCTCTCTAGCTTGCATTGTTTTCCACATCTATGGGTATGCTCATATATATGACATCTATCACTCAGTTACAGAGACTCATCATGAATATATCACATAGTTACACAAATAGTTCATAAGATTGCATGCATGCGCATGTGCATGTGCATCTGCATGTGACCGCATGATGAAATCATTGGCATGTTTGCAATAATCTCCACCTTGAAAATAATTTACTTGATATATCATTCCCTTAATTAATTCATCACCTTTTCTATAAACCAAGAGAAGCTAGACACCAATGTAGCTTCTCTAACAAAACTAGTTTCGTAAACATATCTGCATAATCCACTTTTTTATGGACCTTTTCCAGAGCCAGTCCACCTTCATCAACAACCTGTCTTACAAAATGGTACTTGATAGAAATATGCTTCATCTTATTGTGATAAGGTGGATTTATAGCCAAATGAATAACACTTTAACTATCGCAAAATACTTTCACTTTGTCCTGCATCCTTCCAAACTCACCCAATAAACCCTGTAACCAAATTGCCTCCTTGCATGCATGTGAAGTAGCCATATACTTTGCCTCAGTAGTGGATAAATAAACTATATTTTGAATCTTTTACATCCAACAATAGGTCCTCCTGCAAGAGTAAAGACATATCCTGAAGTGGATCTCCTTTTTTCCAAGTCACCTGCAAAATCTAAATCTACATAACCGCAAGTTGAATCTCTGGAACCATCATAGGTGATAGAATAATTGCTTGTACCTCTAATATATCGAAGAACCCATTTCATTGCTTCCCAATCCGCTTTTCCTGGATTTTCCATGTATCGACTCACAACACAACCTCCATGTGAAATATTTGGTCTAGTACTCACTATCACATACATCAAACTTCCTAATACATTAGCATATGGTACACAATACATATAATCCTTTTCTTCATCATTAATAGGACATAAACCTGAAGAAATCTTGAAATGGGTGAATTCATGAAGGTGGGTAACACTTTCATGAGAATCGGGTCTCCAAAATTCCGAAAAACATTTTTTCGGTTGAACTAATATTTTTTTCGACCGAAAATCCTATTCTTCAGTCGAACCATGTTTCGGCCAAACCTTTGAACGTCAAATCAAATGGTATAGTGACGATGCCCTCGATTTTCATGTATAATTTAAACTGGATGGATATTTTTCATTTGGTAACATCTTTTCGGCCGAAATATATTCTGGTCAAAATAATCTTTCGGCTGAAAGGACTTTTTGGCCGAAAGGACTTTTCGGCCGAAAGAATATTTCAGCTGAAATATATTTTAGCCAACAAATGGTTTATATATTACCCACACATTGCCCCTGCTATACTTTTTGTGAATTGATAGTTAGTTCATATAGTTTGGTGTTGGTGATACAGTTTGGTGTTGGTGATATCATTTGGTGTTTGGTGTTGCAAGTCATTGTTGTGGGCAGGCGGACGGGCGGTCTCGTGGACATTAGAGCAGCGGGCAGGAGGACGTTGGAGCTACGAGTGGGCAAACATTGGAGCTGCGGGCGTTCATTCCATGTACATTTGGATTAGGAAATTTTAATTTCTAATTAAAAATTAGAATTTTTAATTTATTTTTAGATTGTTAACATGGCCTTATTCGACCCTGTCCATGTACAGTGACAGGCCCAAATTCGGGCTTGTACCTGTACATGGACAGGGCCGAATATGGCCCTGTCCCTTAGCTTAGTAAATGCTATGTGTTACACAATGACCATTACATAATTTAGAATTTAAATTATGTTTAAATTTTAAATTTTTAGGAAATTTAAATTTTTAGTTAAAAACTAGAATTTAGAAATTTTGTTTAGAATGTTGAGAGGGCCTTATTCAGCCATGTCCATGTACAGTGATAGGGATGAATTTGGGCCTATACCTGTACATGGACAGGGTCGAATATGGCCCTGTCCCTTAGATTATTAAATGCTATGTTTTACAAAATGACCCTTACATAATTTAGAGTTTAAATTATGTTTAAATTTTAATTTTTAGTTAAAAATTATAATTTAGAAATTTTGTTTAGAATGTTGACAGGGCCTTATTTGGCCTTGTCCATGTATAGGGACAGGCCTGAATTTGGACCTGTCCATGTACATGGACAAGAAATAATATGTCCATGTCCATGTATAGGGACAGGCCCGAACAAGCCCGAATTATGTCGTGTCCCTATACATGGACACAACCATATTCATCTCTGTCCATGTAGTAGCTCAAGTCGTAGGATAAGTAAATCTAGAACCAAAAACAAAGGCCCATTTCCATAGGAAATCCATACAAACTCTAAGCAAATAGACAAACAACAAAGTTCTTAAACCTTTAAACCCTCTTACCTTACAAGGGCTACTAACTTAACCAATGTAGGGTAGAGCAAGGGAAGATATGACACTGACATACACGTGTCATACAAGTTGCAAAAAATAGGCAGAGGCATGAAGAGGATTTGAACTCTGAGGAAGGCCACATAGTAGCTATTCTAACTATAAATAGTGAGACCAAGGGCTAAGCATGACTACTATAGGTCCACCACTGCCCTGAATAGTGCCCAAACTGAACAAAATTAGACTCTAACAACAACTAGAGATAAACATCACCAAAAAGGACCTAATACATATCAAAATACTTAACAGACCTAAGAAAAAGCTTGAAACATAAAAATATGTCTATAGTAGTTGCTGAAATAGGAGAAAAATAAGTACAACTTTGACAAAAACTTCACTTTTGTGCTAATAGTATTGCTATTTTAATTTTTTAGGAAATTTAGTTTTTTTGTTAAAAATAAGAATGTAGAATTTTTGTTTAGAATGTTGACAAGGCCTTATTTGTCCTTGTACATGGACAGGGCCGAATATGGCCTTGTCCCTTATCTTAGTAAAGGCTATGTGTTACACTATGACCATTGCAGAATTTAGAATTTAAATTATGTTTAAATTTTATTTTTTTAGGAAATTTTATTTTTTAGTGTATGTTTCCCATTAATTACAACATAGTGATTAGTGTATTATATAGTCTAACAAGCTCAATATCATGAAAACTATAGGGATAAAATAAGTGTACAAAAACATGAATCAAACCTATTGTAATCATACCATCTAACTGTATAGGGTTGAACATGATGAAGTAATGATCTAATATGATATGAGACCACAACAAGCCCTATGAACAAACTGAATTGCAGTACATTCTTTTCTTAGAAGTAATTCCATCATATTCAGTACATAATGAAACTGATCTTTCACTCTTATTGATTAGGGTCCTACTCCTAGTATAGGATATGAATAAGACCTATACTGTAATGTACCTCAAAAATCACCATAATTTTTTTTTTTAATTGTACATTTATCCTTGAAAGGTTTCGAGATCTCAAGCAAGTAAGATTTATGTTAAAAGGCTTGAGTCTGAAGGTTTGTTAGAGTCCTTACTGTCGTTGATTGTCCTTACCATTCAACTTAAGTTTTCTAATCGACGAAATAATTAGTATTTACTCATCACTTCAATGGTTATTAAGATCCTGAAAATTATAATTACTCTCTTATCTGCTAGTACCTAAAACACTACCACAGTCTTAACAATACAAACAACTTTGGGGTTTTATGACCAAAACCCTACATAAAAATATATACCCTCTATTTTCAATTCAATCTACCTATAAAAATGGTCTCTTACATCCACACCTCTATCTGGAATGAAGACTCTTCAATGTTATTTTACGAGTCCATTCATTGCATTGTTAGAGTTATTCCCATAACAATAAGTTTTTTCTAGGTTCCTACAGTTTGTGAAACATAACAGAGGTCAATTAGGTTTCGGCAATTATAAGTGTCGAACACAAAACAAAACAAAGGAGCCATGTTGTTTGCCAAAAATGTGAGAAAGCGGGAAGACTGTGGACCCAGTACTTCAGGGTTTCGGGGTTCGGGACTTCGTGATTTCAAGTACCCAAACAACAATATATACAAAATTGCGAAAAGTGTCAAGCGTATCGGGATTTTGGGGTTCAAGATCCACACACCACAACTCCTGAAAGGTGAAAAAGGAAAGTGGGACCTGCCCATCAGGGTTTCAGGGTTTGATAATTTGTGAGTTCAAGTACCCAAACAAAAATATATACAAACTTGCGAAAAGTGTCCAGCGTATCGAGATTTTGGGGTTCAGGATCCACACACCACAACTCCCGAAAGGTGAAAAAGGAAAGTGGGACCTGCCTATAGAGGTTTCAAAGTTCAGGACTTCATGAGTTCAAGTACCCAAACAATAGCATATACAAACTTGCGAAAAGTGTCCAGCTTATTGGGATTTTGGGGTTCGGGATCCACACAACCACTCCCAAAATTGCGAGAAGTGACCAACACTTTGGGACTTCGGATTTTGGGATATTGCAAATACAACAGTCGAATATTAATAAACAACAACTCTCGAAATTCCGAAAAGGTAAGGTGAGATTCGTATTTCGGGAATTCGGAATTCGGGGTTTCGGGGTTTCAAAAGTCAAACAACAGCACAAAACATTCCCGGAAGTTTCGAACAGGTAAAGGTGGGACCCACATTTTCAAGATTTCCGAATTCGGTGTTTCGGGGTTTCAAATGTCAACAGCAGCACAAAACATTTCCCAAAGTTTTGAAAAGGTAAAGGTGGGACCCGTATTTCATGATTTCGGAATTCGGCATTTCAAATGTCAACAACAACACAAAACATTTCCTGAAGTTCCGTAAAGGTAAAGGTGGGACCCGCATTTCGGGGTTTCGGTGTTCTGAACTTCATGAGTTCACATGCCCCAAACTTCTCATGTAACCAACTTTCGAAATGCGAAAAGTGGAAACTTCGGGGTTACGAAATCTCTTAAAAGCGTTATAAAACTTAACTGTGGAAAAGGAAGATCGTTTAAACAAAACAAGGAAGGCATAATGGAAAAAAAAAAGGAATTCTTTCGATAGACATCAACTCTCAAGATTGTTTAGCAATTGATAAAGCAAAGGGGTTTTCGAGATCCCTTCAATTTCAAGAATTTGGTCTTTTACAGGTGTCCTCACTTTCATTCAGTGAGGCAGTAGGCGTGCAAGGATTCAATATCCATTTACCTAACAGGATTCTGAAGGTCTAACTAAAGAGCTTTATACGCTTACACTCTGCAGAAGGGGTAAAATATGATAACATTTTTCTGTATAGGGTAATTTCTATTGTATTCACTTATAGTCACTTTTAATCAGTGTATTACATGTTAATAGTGTTAGATCTGTGCATATAGTAAATGCAAGAAACAATTTATGTGATGGATTTAGAATATATATATATATATATATATATATATATATATATATATATATATATATATATATATATATATATATATATAAACACAGATTTCATTCACATATATTCTTCATAACGAACAGAAAAATGGGGACCATTACAACTTCGTTTCAGTCAAGTACAATGCATAAAAAAAAATCATTCAGAACACAATTGGAAATTGTTCGAGTTGGGATTTAATAGATACATGAAATCAGATAAAAACATTCAAACAGGAAGTGGGAAGAAATCATACAGATCTAATTTAATCATATACAATACCCTAGATGCAAGAAGGGGCATACAGATAGAGACTTTAACTTAATCCAGTACAGATTCCATAGATACTAAACATCAAAAGACATAGCCATTCATAATGGAGAGGGGAGAATTAACATATCTGAATCCAATCCGCGGGAAGACAAAGGGAACAACCACGTTCCTCCCAACCATATACCAGGTCATCCAAAATCACTTGCCCGATTCACCCCCTAGCCTGACCATGAATCCATGAGGGTGAACTTGGAAACTCCTCCTCAGCTATGTCCTTCAATTCCAACAGCTATCCTCTTGCCTCACACTTACTCAATAGTGCTCATAACAGAAAGAGATCTCAGGAATTCTTTCCCAGCATACTTGGCAGCGTCCTGCCTACTCGCATATGCTATTTATCCATTTTTTCCCAAGTCTTTTCCCTCCTTTGGGGATTTTCGTAGCTTTTCTTAATCCCTGATTTTCAAGGGCTGCCAGTGGTCAAATCTATGATTTTCCACTTGTAATTATCAGCCTAGAGGTAGTTCCAACTTGTTCCCCACTCATGGAGTCATGGTCCGCTGATTTTAACATGGTTGTTCCATTTGTCCTCCTGTAGTTAATATAATTATTTTGTTGTGATACAAGTGTTATAGTCAAATATTTTGTTGGGTCCAAATAAATCTCTGCCCAACAGTCACAATAACTAAATACAATTATTAAATTTGAAATTCAAAATTGCCATAAATGGAAAAAAAATTCCAGATTTGAATTTGCCAAAAACAAAAATAAATTTCCAGCACATAAAAATAAAAATATTTATTTTGGGGGGATGTCACATCCTTTCCCCCTTTAGTAAAACAATGTCCTCATTGTTCATTCCTTTCCTGGAATAGGATTGGATGATATTTCCACAAATCTCCCTCCAATTCCCAAGTGGGCTCCTCAGGACTAAAGTGCTTCCATTGCACCTTTACTTGAGCGATGGCTCTGTTATGAAGTGTTATTTCTCTCCAGTCCAGAATGCACAGGGGTTCCACCTAGAAATATCCCTAAGGTTCCACCTGCACCAAGTTCCAATCAATCATATGAGTAGGGTCATGAATATACTTTTTCAACAAATAAACATGAAATACATTATGAATTCTTAGATTAGCCGGAAGTGCAAGATGATATGCTACGGGTCCAATTCTATCTAGTATCTCAAAGGGCCCACAAAACCTGGGTGCCAGCTTGGCACATTTCCCCAAATTCAGCGAGCTTTTTTGGGCTTTGACCTTCAAATAAACATGGTCTCCCTCTTGAAATTCAAAGTGTCTTGTTTTCTGATCCGCATAACTTTTCTGTCTATCTTGTGCTTCTTTCAAGTTTTGTTGTACTTTCTTTACCATGTTCTCCATTTCTTAGAGCATCTCTGGTCCAACCATGAGTCGGTTAGTTGGGTTATCCCGGCTAATCGGATTTGTACACTTTCCGTCGTACAGTATTTCGAAAGTGCTCAACTTAGCGGAAGTTTGGTACCCATTGTTATATGCAAATTCCACCAAGTGTAGGTAGTCTTCCCACTTGTTCGGTTTTGTTCTTACATACATGCAGAGCATATCTTCTATGATTTGATTTGTCCTTTCGGTCTTTCCATCCATTTGTGGATGATAACTCGTGCTGAAATTCAAATTAGTATTTAGCCCTGCAAACAATTCCTTCCAAAAAGAGGATGTGAATTTTACGTCTTTATTTGAAATCACCATTTTAGGAATACCATGCAGTCTAAAAATTTCTTTCATGAATATTTCAACAATGTTAATAGCTTTAAAAGTAGACTTTACATGAATAAAATGTATAGACTTACTGAGTTTATCGATTACAACCATGACAGAATCATTATGTTTCTAAGTTTTAGGCAAACCTGTGAAAAAGTCCAATGAGATGGTCTCTCATTTCCATTCTGGTACTGGTAATGGCTGTAATAGGCTAGTTGGATGTTGGTGTTCAGCTTTAACCTGCTGGAAATCTTGGCACCTAGCCAAGTACTTTGTTGTTTCTCCCTTCATATTAGGCCAGTAAAATAGTTTTTTGAGTGTTGTTATTGTTTTCCTATAACCTGGATGTCCAGAGTATGGTTTCTTATGCACCTCATCTAAAATAGTTAATTTTAGCTCTACTGAATCTGGTACGTAAAGTCTATTTTTAAATCTTAATAGTCCCTCCTTGTCGATACTTATATTCGGTTCGTCTGAGTTTGTGACACTATTTTGCAATTCTTCCATCATCTTAGTGTAATTTTCATCATTAACACCTGTCGTTCTTATTCTTTGTTCCAAATCACTTTCTGTTCTGCTGATATTTATCTCAAATAACCCATGCATTCTGCAGCTTAAAGCATCTGCTACTTTATTTTCCTTACCCTTGATATGTCTGACTTCGAAGTCAAATTTGCTTAACAAGGCTAGCCACCTTCCTTGTCTCGCAATAAGGTCTGGTTGGTTAAACAGATATTTCACTTCACTATTATCCGTCAATAGTAAGAATTTTCTGCCCATGATATAATGTCGCCACATTTTTAAGGCATGTATTACTACTGCCAATTATAAGTCATGTGTGACATAATTTCGCTCGTGTTCCTTTAAATTCTGGGATTCATAACAAATCACATGCCCTTCTTGAGTTAGAACACCGCCTAGACCCTCTTTACTTGCATGAACACATACTATGAAGTCTTTATCTGGGTCTGCTACCTTCAATATGGACGTCGATGTCAATAATTCCTTTAGCTTGTTAAAACCGTCTTGACACTTTTGCGACCGGTTAAAATTGGTCCCTTTCTTTTGTAGTGACGTGATAGGGTAGGCTATCTTGGAGAACCCTTCTATAAATCTGCGATAATATCCAACGATTCCTATGAATGACTGGATATCTGCAACATCTTTAGGCACTGTCCATTCCATAATGGATTTTATCTTTTCCGGGTCTACGACAATACCTTTTAAGGAAATGACATGTCCTAAATATTGTATTTCTTTTTTATAGAAATCACAATTGTCGAAGTTTAAGTATAGTTTGTGTTTTCTTAGTGTTTACAGGACTATTCGTAAGTTTTCATCATGTTCCTCCTCCATTTTAGAATAGACCAGAATATCGTCGATAAATACTACTACGAACTTGTCTAAGTACTGGCTAAAAATGCTATCCATTAAGCACATAAATGTGGCTGGTGCATTAGTGAGTCCTAAAGGTATGACTACAAACTCGTAGTGTCCATATCTTGTTCGAAAAGTTGTTTTGTTTATGTCCTGGTCTTTTATCCTAAATTGATGGTAACCATATCGTAAATCCAATTTTGAGAAGATCTTGCCCCCCCCCAACTTGATCGAACAGATCATTTATCTTGGGTAAGGGGTATTTTTTCTTAATGGTTACTTTGTTGAGTTGTCTATAATCGATACATAGTCTTAGAGTACTGTCTTTCATTTTCACAAATATCACTATTGCTCCCCATGGCGAGACACTTGGTCAGATATACTCTTTATCCAACAATTCCTGTAATTGTATTTTTAATTCTGTCAGTTCTAGTAGACTCATTCAGTAGGGTTCTTTTGAGATAGGCGATGATTTGGGTAGTAAGTCTATGGAGAAATCTATTTCTCTCCTAAGAGTCAATTCTGGTATCTTATCAACAAACATGTCTCTGAATTCATGTAGGACAAAAAAGTCTTCTAACTTGGGCTTATCTTGTTTTTCTAATAGATTCGTTACTTGGATGGCGTAAAATTGACATCCCTTTCTAATACATTTCTTCAATTGCATTGTTGAAACTTGTCTGACTGACACAGGTTTTGGTATGCCTTGGGTTGTTCTAACTGTGCCAAAACTATCTTTATAGCTAAGTATCTTTGTATAACAATCTAGTACTGCTTTGTGTTGTTCCAACCAATCCATCCCAGTAATCATATCATAAGACCCTAGTGGTAGGATGTTCAGATTGGTCCTAATATTTTGACCATCTAAACTGAACTCAAGATCAGAAATAAAGCTAACTACTTTTCTTTTAGTCCCTGTTGCTAGTTGTAAAAGCCAAGATTTTGCATGCTTTTGTCTCTTAAGTTTATTCAACTCTACTACATCAGGAGTAATATAACTTAACGTAGCTCTAGGGTCAATTAAAACAGAAACTCGAGTGTTATGGATTATACCTTCAATCTCTACCACTGAGGACTGGTGGTCAGCATGTCGACCATCTATGGCTGCATTTATATGATGCAAACTTCTGCCCATGTCTCCTACTGTTGAGGCTTCCTGCAAATTGTGGATGACAGATCTATTTTTTGCAATTAAATGTGGACAATTCCTCCTTAGTTGAGGCTCTCCACACTCCCAACACTTTAATGTCTCACGTGAGTTGTCCCCAAACTTCTTCGTTCCATGGTTTACTAGTTTACCGCTACCTTGTGTATTCGGATGATTGGGGTGAAAATCCTTCCTTGGGAAACTTTTTGCTGCATTCTGATAAGGAGTTGTATGGTATCCTTTCTTTCGCTGGTTTATTCCATCCTGCTTCTTATCCTTCCAGGTATTGGGAAACTCTACCCATTGTTTGTACTGGTCATAACACATTTGTGCGTTCCTGAATGCCTCGCTCAAGGACTTGGGGTTGTCAAACTCAATTTTGTCCTTGTAAAATTGTGGTAAACATCTTAAGAATCGTTGGATTTTTACCTTGTCCTCCCGGATGTATGGTACGAACCATAGTAGTTCCAGAAATTTATTTATAAGGTCATCCATCATCATTTGTCTGAGTCGTAATTCATAAAATTATTTCATCTTCCTTTCATAATAGCTCTCATAAAGGTATTGTTTCTTAAAATACTTCTTGAAGTCATACCATTCCAACTTTTTCTCCTTTAGGCCCTTCGCTAGTTCCAGGTCCTACCACCAAATGTTGGCCTTCCCCTTCAGATTGTAGATGGTCATTGTGACCTTCATGTTGCTGGAATAGTTGTAAATTTGGAAGTATTTTTTGATGTCCAACAACCATGCTTCTGCTTCTTCTTCTGTCCTGGATTCTCCATCAAAAGTAGTTGGTTTAATCTTTTTTAATTCTCCTTCAAGGTGGTCTATTTGTTTTATTTTTCTGTCTGGTACGGTTTTGTCTTCAGCTGAAGGTGTCCCTTCAGACAAATTGTCTCCTTTTTCTGTTTTCGTACCAAAATTCTTGGAGGCCCTTTTGCTGACCTCTTCCTCATGGTTATAATCTTTTGGAATTTTCTTGGTTACTATACTACACATCAGGACTTCATTTATCTCTTGTTGTTCCTGATGTTCCTTCTTCAATTTTTCATTGTCAGCCTTGAAAACCTGTAGTTCAACTATAAGGTCTATCATTGTTTCCAACACCTCCATGGGTGAGCTTTCATCACTGTTATGTCTCGCATCTCTAGGAGGTACTTGTTGTGGATTCTCTTCCACCCTGATTTATGCACCTTCTTGAGCTTCCATTATTCAACACAAAACATAAAAGCTTTATATTTGCAATTCACAAGATTTGTTAGTTTTCTCATAGATCAGAATATATATACTAAGCAATTAATGTGGCCCTGTTCAGACCCAGTGTTGTAACTTTTTGTCTGATACCATATGTAATGTACCTCAAAAATCACCATAATTTTTTCTTTAATTGTACATTTATCCTTGAAAGGTTTCGAGATCTCAAGCAAGTAAGATTTCTGTTAAAAGGCTTGAGTATGAAGGTTTGTTAGAGTCCTTACTGTCGTCGATTGTCCTTACCATTCAACTTTAGTTTTTTAATCAATGAAATAATGAGTATTTACTCATCACTTCATGTTTAATTAAGATCCTGAAAATTATAATTACTCTCTTATCTGCTAGTACCTAAAACACTACCACAATCTTAACAATACAAAAAACTTTGGGGTTTTATGACCAAAACCCTACATAAAAATATTAACCTTCTGTTTGCAATTCAATCTACCTGTAAAAACAATTTGTTACTGCCATACCTCTATCCGGAATGAAGACTCTTCAATGTTCTTTTACTAGTCAATTCATTACATTGTTAAAGTTGTTCCCATAACAATAAGTTTCTTCTAGGTTCCTACAGTTTTTGAAACATAAGAGAGGTCAATTGGGTTTCGGCAATTATAAGTGTTGAACACAAAACAAAACAAAGGGGCCACGTCGTTTGCTAAAAATGTGAGAAAGAGGGAATACTGTGGACTCGGTACTTCAGGGTTTCAGGGTTCTCGACTTTGTGAGTTCAAGTACCCAAACAAAAATATATACAAACTTGCAAAAAGTGTCCAGCGTATCGGGATTTTCGGGTTCAGAATCCACACACCACAACTCCCGAAAGGTGAAAAAGGAAAGTGGGACCGACCCATCAGGGTTCGGGACTTTGTGAGTTCAAGTACCCAAACAACAATATATACAAACTTGAGAAAAGTGTCCAGCGTATCAGGATTTCGGGGTTCGGGATCCACAAACCACAACTCCCGAAAGGTGAAAAAGGAAAGTGGGACCTGTCCATCAGGGTTTCGGGGTTCAAGATTTTGTGAGTTCAAGTATCCAAACAACAACATATACAAACTTGCGAAAAGTGTCCAGCGTATCAGGATTTTGGGGTTCGGGATCCACAAAACCACTCCCAAAATCGTGAGAAGTGATCAACACTTTGGGACTTCGGATTTTGGGATTTCGTGAATACAACAGTCGAACATTAATAAACAACAATTCCCAAAATTCTAAAAAGGTAAGGTGATACTCATAACTCGGGGATTTGGAATTCGGGGCTTCGGGGTTTCAAAAGTCAAACAACAACACAAAACATTCCCGAAAGTTCAAAAAAGGTAAAGGAGGGACCCGCATTTTCAGGATTTTGGAATTCGAGGTTTCTGGGTTTCAAATGTGAACAATAGCACAAAACATTTCCTGAAGTTACGAAAAGGCAAAGGTGGGACCCATATTTCGGGATTTTGGAATTCAGGGTTTCGGTGTTTCAAATGTCCACAACAACACAAAACATTTCCCGAAGTTCCGTAAAGATAAAGGTGGGACCCTAATTTCGAGGTTTCGGGGTTCATAACTTCATGAGTTCACATGCTCCAAACTTCTCATGTAACCAAATTTCGAAATGCGAAAAGTGGAAACTTCGAGGTTGCAAAATCTCTTAAAATCGTTATAAAACTTAATTGTGGAAAAGGAAGACCGTTTAAACAAAACAAGGAAGGCATAATGGAAAAAAAAAAGAATTCTTTCGATAAACGTCAACTATCAAGATTGTTTAGCATTTGATAAAGAAAAGGGGTTTTCCAGATCCCTTCAATTTCCAAAATTTGGTCTTTAACAGGTGTCCTCACTTTCATTCAATGAGGCAGTAGGCATGGAAGGATTCAATATCCATTTACCTAACAGGATTCCGAAGGTCTAACTAAAGAGATTTATACGCTTACACTTTGTAGAAGGGGTAAAATAGGATAACATTTTTCTGTATAGGGTAATTTCTATTGTATTCACTTACAACCGCTTTTAATCAGTGTATTACATGTTAATAGTGCTAGATCTGTGCATCTAGTAAATGCAAGAACCATTCCAGTAGACGTATTATGGATATATATATATATATAAACACAGATTTAATTCACATATATTCCTCATAATGAAAAGACAAATGGGGACAATTACAACTTCATTTCAGTCAAGTACAATGCATAAAAAAAATCATTCAGAACACAAATGGAAATTGTTCTAGTTCGGATTTAATAGATACATGACATCAGATAAAAACATTCAAAAGGGAAGTGGGAAGAAATAGTATAGATCCAATTTAATCGGATACAATACCCCAGATGCAAGAAGGGGAATACAGACATAGATTGTAACTTAATCCAATACAGATTCAATAGATACGAAACATCAAAAGACATAGCTATTCATAATGGAGAGGGGAGAATTAACATATCTGAATCCAATCCGTGAGAGGACAAAGGGAACAACCACGTTCCTCCCAACCGTAGAATAGGGCAGCCAAAATCACTTGCCCGATTCACCCCCTAGCCTAACCATGAATCCATGAGGGCGAACTTGGAAACTCCTCCTCAGCTATGTCCTTCAATTACAACAGTTATCCTCTTACCTCACACTTACTCAACAGTGATCATAACAACAAGAGAGCTCAGGAAGTCTTTCCCACTATACTTGGCAGCATCCTGCATCCTCGCATATGCTATTTACCCATTTTTGCCCAGATCTTTTCCCTCCTTTGGAAAATTTTGCAGCTTTTCTTAATCCCTGATTTTCTAGAGGCTTCCAGTGGCCAAATCTCTGATTTTCCACTTGTAATGATTAGCCCAGAGGCAGTTCCAACTTGTTCCCCACTCATGGAGATAGGGTCGGTTGATTTTAACATGGTTGTTCCATTTGTCCTTCTGTAGTTAATATAATTATTCTGTTGTGATACAAGTGTCATAGTCAAATAGTTAGTTGGGTCCAAACAAATGTAACATCCCGCTCTGGTGCACTGGGAAAACTTATTTTTGAGGACACTTGCTCGCAAGTGATCTGGACTTTTGTGATGTTAAACCATTTGTACTTGATTATGATGCGATTGATAGACAACATGATGTTTTACTAGTTTTGATTGACACAGGTGATGCTGACTCTATTTCATTGACTGTGTAGGGTTTCGGACCTTGAGGATGCAGAGGCATCGGTGGAAGCCCCTTGGACTCGGGATTGAGTCAGGGAGTGTGCTATTTGGGTTGATTTATTTACTGTGATCTTTCTTTGATCTGATGATATGATGTTGACATGTTCTGACATGATTTTTGATGATGCAGGCTGACGATATCTTGCCGAACAGACTCACATATGGAGTAAAGGGGCCACACATGATTTCCAGAGAGGTTGAGGGAGAGGGGTGGACAACAACCCTGCCACCGCCTACTAGCACTCCCGCTGTGGCTCGAACTGTAGGTGAACGATTACCTAGTTCGAGAGGACCCACGATGCCATGAGGGTAGACTGCAATAGTCGCTCACGATGATTCTAAGGGGCGCGCAATAAGGCGGGGGCCTTATTCCTTAGAACCCTTAGTCTCCCACAAGTTCACCTCGTGGAGTGTTGACTCCAGGGGTTATAGATGTATGCCAATCAGTCCAGTTGGTGAGTGGCACCCTTGGAGCATGTGGTGCATCCTGAAGGGCACGTCACACAAAAGAAACACAAGAAGCGAGTGGAACCCTTAGAGCATGTGGTGCATCCCGAAGGGCACGTCGTACAAAGGAAATGAATGAGGCGAGTGGAACCCTTGGAGCACGTGGTGCGTCCTAAAGGGCACGTCGCATTGAAAGGATGAAGGAAACCAACCTAAATAGCCCTAAGACAATAACTCCTTAAGAGATTCTTAAACAACTTCCCTAACCCAGTGACACCCAGTTCATAATCTAGTACTAAGTCTAAAACTTTTAGGGTAAAATTTTAGTCTAACCCTAAGAGCAGACCCTGGAATAAAAATAACAAATTAAACAAAAACCCACCTAAGTAATAGTTGGTCTT
>JZKD02S1988748.1:186884-197268 GCA_000966675.3 Picea glauca
AATATTGATTTTATTCTTTAAGCTATCTATATAACATAAATATGGTTTTCATATTCTAGATTATGTCTTTATAGGACATTAATTTTGTTTTTTCTTCGTTTCTTCATTGCACCACTATCTATGTTCCATAAATGGTAGGCTTGTGGAATTTCCATTTCACCAATAGAGATATCTATGAAATTAAAATGATAAGAGTCTCTATCTTTACTATGTCAATGTTGAAATAAAATTGTTTTGTTGTTAATCTTTTAAACACCATTACTAATGTAATAATAGCTTTGTTTTGTTTTGGTTAAAGACTTGGATTGATTCATTGTGGTGGTCTGACCAATGCTCAAAGGTGTCTCGACTAAGTTGATGGAAAAAAAAGTGGCAAAGTTGCTAGTTTTGAACTAATGTTTTGTATATTCTCATTTTTACAATGCATTAAATTAAGCATCAGACCCTTAAATACTTTTATACTATGTATTAATTTAAATGATTCATTTTATGTTCAGTGTGGAATGTTCAAAAACACATGATAAAATTCAACATGTTTCATTGTGTTCTATTCTTGGGCCTATGGTGACTGATAAAATTCAAGATATTTCATTGTGGACTGAGAAAATTCAACATAAAGATGAACTCTTGGGCCTATCCTACTATGTATTAATTTAAATGATTCATATTATGTTAACTATGGACTTTTCAAAAACATTGATAAAATTGAACATATTTCATTGTGGATTGTTTTTGGGCCTATGGGGACTAATAAAATTCAACATATTTCATTGTGGACTGATAAAATTCAACATAAAGATGAACTCTTGCGCCTGTCCTACTATGTATTAATTTAAATGCTTTATTTTATGTTCATTATGGACTTTTCAAAAACACATTATAAAGTTCAACATATTTCATTGTGGACTGATAAAATTCAACATAAAGCTGAACTCTTTAGCCTATCCTAATATGTATTAATTTAAATGCTTCACTTTATGTTCATTGTAGACTGTTAAAAAGAACATGGTAAAATTCAACATATTTCATTGTGGACTGTTCTTGGGCCTATGGGGATTGATAAAATTCAACATATTTCATTGTGGACTGATAAAATTATCGTGGGCCTATCAGGATTATTATTACTCATTTCCTACTTTTCCATAAAAAATTGATGGTTGCAGGAGATTCCAAGGTCACTATCGACTAGATAAATTCCAAATCCAACTTGAACTTGATATATTTCAACAACTGGAAAGACAAGATCAGAGCTTAAGTAATATATTTGAATCTATCAAATTTATCCACATACATCAAAAGTTCAACAATGTAATAGACAAGATCATAATCTTAAATAATACATTTGAATCTATCAAATTTATGCATGCATATAGACAATTGAACAAAGTAGCAGAAAGCCTCTCCAAAAAGGCACTTAAAGGAAATTATTTCTGACTCTTTTATGAAGAAATTGTTGATGAAACTGTTGTATGTACATACAATTTTTACATTTTCTAGCTTGGATCTTTACATATGGCCATTTTTTAAATAATTTTATATATGACAATAGATGACTTTTTATAAATTTACTATAATGTAAAATATGGAAGGAAGGAAAGACTACAGATATTTTTTGATCATCACTTTCTAGATCCATATGTAACAAAAAAATTCATTTGATTCTAATATAATAACAATGAAATTGTTCTTTTCGCGTGAAGAAAAAATAAAGAACTAAGAAAATTAGTGTGACGATGGGTTAGAATACATAGAAAGAAAGAATCACTTGAACAAATGGAAGAATGAATAAATCCAATATAAATATTACAAAGTAAGAGAGACATACACAAGGGGCTCTACACACACTTGAATTTGAACCTAGGACATTTACATGGTCTTTATCACTTCAAAATTTTTAGAGAGACATGGTCTTACATTTACATTGAAATCTCAATTTACATCAACATCTCAATGAAAGGTTTTAATGGTCTTTGAATTCACCTTATTTATCATACAAACAACTATGAGAAAACTACAAATACGATAACAATAAATAAGAAAATCACAAGAAGAGATAGAAGAGATAGAAGAGATATTGAGATCAATCATGTAATATTTTGTCTTGTCCTGATTTTTATTTTTAAGTATAAAGAGGGAAGTTCCTGCTATAATAATTGGCAAAGATACAATTGTTCCTAGAATGCCATCCATTCCGCCGCCTAAGAGGAAACCAAACAATATCATCCCTTGTCCAAAATAGACTAGTTTACCAACGGTCTTGCCTGTAGGAAACTAGGACTGATGGAGTTTCATTGTCTTAACTATGACTATGGTCTTACGGAGATTAACTAGAATCATACACAAAGTTGTAAAATTGAGACTGGAATTTTAAGCCAGACCATGACAGTTACCTGATGTCGTCTGAGGTGGTTGTTGGCAGCCAATTCAATTTTTTATATTTTCCCTATAAGCTGCCTACACCTATGTCTTCTGAACTTCAAATTGTCATCGCATTTTGCAAACAGACGATATTTTCATTTCTTGAGACACTTGTAAATTGTTCTCCATTTAGTTTTCACAACTGTAAGCATGAAAACTCCTCTATCGTTATTTGAACTGTCATGATTTTTTATTGATATTCTGAGTGGCACTTACCTTTGGTTTATCGTTATGTGGCTAAAAAGATTTTCGAACTATGCCTATTTGGACATTCTTATATTGGTTGCATAACTTGATTTTATTGAGTTTTTAAAGCATTGAGCCTTTGGATTCGCACTTTATATGACTTGCCTAGTCATTGAATTACATAGCGGTCATGGTTTATTTTTTTTTTTATATGATGTGATCCTTATGTTAAAATTGTTATAGCTCTTGGCTTGTCGATTTTATGAAATCGATTGTCACAATGTTTTAAAACATTTGATTAAAATGTTTGATTGTACAATGGCGCATTTCGTTAAACATTTGGGTTTAATTTCTACATTGAATGACAATGGTTTGAAAATCTATGGTTAATGGCGCGATGGCATATCATTCATCGTTTGATTTTTGGGCTGGCTGAATGGTGTGGTTTGAAATATGCTATGATTGTTTCAACAGTGGGTTAATTTGTCGGTTGTACTTTGCCATTACTATTTTGCGTGGCGGTAAGTGATTCCATCACCCTCGCATGTGCACATTAATGCTTCCCCTTTGATCATTCATAGTGGTTAGACCGAATGACTCTACTCCTGTGTGCTGGTGTTTTCGAACCGAACCCTTACCATGTGCTCACACCATGGCTCCACTCGTGAGGGATGAACCCAATGGTAGCCAGGCTCTGTTGATGTTCGATAGTGGCCGCAGTGACCTTGAGGAAGTTGGATGGCTCCCGTTCATATAAAAATTTAATGGTTGTCGGGCCAAGGTCAGGGATGTTCGATTGCAAATTGACGAGCAATTTCTCAGTTTAGCTACGGGTTTGCCTGCCACTGGACAACAATGGTCCAAGAATTGCAAAGTGGAAGAGGTCCCTTGGACTCTGCTCTTCTGGTCGCGTAAGGTTGGCTCTTTTGACAAAGTTTTACCTGTGACCATGCTGAAGCAGCATTGGCATGAGTTGCTGATGATAACGAAACAATTTATCACCTGCAAAGGTCGGTATGGTTTTGTTTTCTAACACCACCTTCGTTTTCTTATGGTTTTCATGGGATTTGAGCTTAATATGCCTTATTACTTCCATAGAAGATTATTTAAGATGTCTAAGAAATACAAAATGAACCAGGTTGATAGCATCCTTTTTCACTATGGGCTGGTTAAAATGATTGTTGTTTATCATTTGGGGTTACACGGAGACTGTTGGAATGATTTCCTTGCTTGTAATGGTTTTGAGGATTCGAATCCTACACAGGCTAAAAAACCTGTGGTGACCGAGAACAAAGTTATACCCCCGGTACCCTACAGTGTTCTGCTACCTAAACCCTTACCCGACTCACCTATCGACCTACCTATGGGCAATAAACCCAAAGCCAAACCCACTGCAAACGCCAAAGGCAAAAATAATGCCCGTCTAATTTCTCGGATGGCAAGGAACAAGATGAAACCTCTTGTCAATCCTGACCCTATCGTATTAAGTGAATACTCTAACTTAGAAGTGGAGCGTTTCCTGGTTAGTGAATATCCCTATTTGGAAGGTCTGTGTGCCAAACCCTCGTATGACTTCTTGTCAAACCTACCACCTTGCTTGCAAAATAACCCTAACTACCCAGGCATTAAGATGCCCTGTGAAACCCCCGGATATTCATCAAAACCCTCTCCTTCTCTGCCTCAACCTACAGTTCCATTCTGTGATCAATGTAGCTCGTGGTTAGAGAGGTATTATCTTGATGTACCGATGCTACAGTCAAAGGTTAAATCTTTGGAGGACCAGGTTACACAGCTTACCTGTCAAAAGGATGAGTTGCAAGCCACTGATAAAAAACAGAGGACGACAGGTGCAATTTTGTTTAAAAATGTTGAATCAGCTACAACAGTCGTAAATTCAAAGTTGGCATGATAGCAACCTTACTGGTATGTTCTATCATTTGCTTATATAATGAATTTGAATTCTTTGAATAGTTTTGTTTACAACGTGGATTTTCTCTGTCACATTATATGCATTATGTACATAGTTTTGTTTTGATAAATGGAATTTCGTTTGCCAGTTTAGTTTCGATTAGATTTTAATCGATTTGATTGATTTGGTATGGATTTGAGTTGTTTGATTTAGCCAAAATGAATGCTCTGTTGTTGATTGAAGTCGTTTGATAGACACAAGTTGTTTCTCATATTTTGATTATGAACACAATCACATTTCATTTTTATTTCATTATAATGTATATGCTATGTTTGATGACAATTGTGATATGGTTAACTGTTATGGTTTTATGTCCATATGGATTTCGACCAATTCGAATACAGTTTGGATTGTTTTTTTTAATTCTGTACAAATTCACCCAAATCATGAATGGATTCAATTCGTAATGGTTATGTGAAACCCAGCCAATTAATTCATTTTGGTTTGCTGTTAGAACGACCCTGTTATCAGTTATATTTGTATTGAATATTCAGTTACAAGTTGATTTGAGGAACGAAAGTGAATATACCCAGGATCACAATTTGTTTCTATATTTAACTCAGTCATGATTTGTTTCGATTGTTGCCCAGTTTACGATTATCACTTCTGTCGATATGATGATGGTTGTGATCACCATTTGATCATGCCTGTTGACTGTGTAACGCTTAGCGATTGAAATCTATGGCGAATTTTGGTTGATGTTATTATATTTACCCATGATCGTAACAGTCTTTCCATCTTTGTATTTAATTAAAACAACATGAATCTTATGCTACATTATTATAGCTATAAAGAATGGATTCTGGTTGTGTTGGATTAGATCGTATTGCACATGATATGACTCACTACATATTTTGTTTGATATGAAACAGTCTTGTTACTGTTTGACCCGATTTTTATGGTAAAATGAAACAGAGTATCCTCACCCATGTTTCGATTAAAACACTTTTGATTTTGTTTAATTTGAATGATAAAATCATTTGAGTCGTTAGTGATTCGTTTTTAATTTTTATTGAAAGAAAATTGGATTTGATTTTTTTTAAAAGATTTGATTTGATTTACACTATGATCCTATATGCTATTTTAGACTAGTTACAGAATCAGATGATTCTGTAGCTAAGTCTGTAGAATCAAATTCTTATTGTTTTGTTGATGAAATACCTTTCTAACTTGATATTTTTGGTTTATTGCAGATAAATTCAGACTTGCAATGGAATTGATGAGCAGTTAGGGGATATTTCAAATATTTCAGTTGCATTTTAGTTTCTTAGTTTAGTTGATTTTGGGATATCTCCGAGATTATGTAAAACAGTTTGATATTGTCCACAGGGAGGTTTTACCCTGTGGAGAGACTTATATATACTTAACATTTTTGTAATAATGTATATTCTCATTCGTGGGAGAACAAGTATATGGAGTTTTAATACAGACTGAGGTAGAATTTGGTGTTTTGTTACAGCTTTAACTTCTCATCATATCAATATTTTGTTTCATGTTGTGTATATCAATTTGTATCTGTTTAATGACTACTTTAGCTATCTTAATCATGTGCAAATGATATAATTTTAATCACTGTAGTCCATATCTGATTTCTTCCAAGCATTTAAAAAACATAGCAATTGCTCAGTTCAGTTTGTGAATGACAGATTTCTCTTCTTCATGAGTTGAATTATTAAATATACGTTTCTGCATAACAGGTTTCCCTTATTGCAGAGATTTATAAATCATATAATTGTTATGGTTTTTTATGTCTTGTTTGTCCTGTAAACAACTCAAAGAGCAGCACAGCCTATCGTTTACAAGAATCTTTTGGATTAACCGGTGCAAGTTTACTGCCTCCGACCAGCTTCGAAGTCATCACACGTAGGAGAAATTAGGAGCACTTCCAGGTCAGTTAGTCACTTGTGTTTTTACTGTTTTTATTAGTAGTTTAATTCAGATATTAGTTTAGTTAGATTTATAGAATTAGTATATTATATTGTTTAATTTCAATTAATATATTAGATCGTTTAATTTTAGTAAATTTTATTTCTTATTCATAAAATCAAAAAATCAAAAATATCTTTGGCTGTCTTAGGACAGAAAGCATATGAGTTTCACAGGTTTTATTTAAATCTGCCAGTTGTGTATATTGCATATTTGTGAATAAGTTGTATTATAACTAGTAGCTAGACGTTTAATTAATAGAGTTAGTGTAATAGTAATTAGTAGATTGTATATAATAGTTAGAGTAGTTTATAATTAGTTTTAGTTTATTTAGTAGTTTGTTTCAATTAGATTAGTGTATTAGTTTATTGTTAGTTAGTTTAGTTTCTTGTATTTAGTTTTAGTTTGTTTTATTAGTTTTAGTTAGTTTAGTTGGTTTTATTTGTTTTAGATAGATTAGTTAGTTTAGGTTAGTTTTCTCTTTGGTTTTTCTTAGGACCTTAGAGCGGCCAATAGAGCCATTAAACCCGTCAGGGTGGTTCATTCCAAATGGCTTGGGTTATTTAGACAACCCTGGACCGGTTCCACTCTCTCAGTTGACGGACGAACAATTTCGCCCTTCAACAAATGGCACTAGAAGGAGGGATTGAACTTAATTAATGGCACGAGGCGGTCGTAACACTCCTCCCCCCCCTAATCGATCACCTATAGTGACTAGAATCCATTCACAAGATAATATTCCCCCTCAAACAACAACTACTTCAACCGAAGATCCGCAGATCACAATTGAGCCAACAACCCATAATCCTACAGGTGGTGATACCCAAGAGATTATCCGTCAGTCTCTTCTTAAAACACATAGTGATTTAGCTCGTCTTAGGCAACCAAACCGTCTCTGGGGTCAACCTTTAGACTTCTCTTATATTAGAGAATAGTAAGGTGACATTAACCTCACTGTGAATCCTACAGATCCAAACAAAAATCCTGCTGCAGGAGGATGTGGGATACCTCCTTCACCACCTCCCTCATATCCTTCCTCTTATGGAGGATATTCCTCTTCAGACGAAGGAAACTCACCTTCTTAGCCTTCTACACCTACTACCCCAATGGCAAATCAGAACAACCCTGCTAGACCCTGGTTGTACCAGGATGTTGTCGCTGTACCTGGAGCCCGACACCCTTTACCTAGGCACCCAGAGAAATGGCTTCCCAAGTTTGATCCCGATTCAAAATAGATAGTTGAAGGTCATATCAAAAAAATTATGTTAGCCATCAGACTCTGTAATGTTGAACATGAAGACGTTGTCTGTAGGTTGTTCCCTTATACTTTTGAGGGTAATGCGTCCACTTGGTACTTTGCCCAACAACCCCATATAATAGTGTCTTGGGAAAAGTTTGATTCATGCTTTTTGGAAAAATTCGAAGATGGTAAACCTGTGGAAGTCTTAGTCATGGATCTTTCAAGATTAAAAATGAACCCAAAATAAAAAGTTAAAGATTTCAATCAAAGATTCTTAACGCTTAAAAATCAAATCCCTGCAGATTCTATGCCTATCGAGAGTCTCGTAATAGCTTACTACACTAAAGATCTACATCAAAGTATAGCTATTTGGGTCAAACGTTCTAAAAAGGCCACATTTTTAGAAGCCTTTGAAGAGGCTACTCAGATTGAAAAAGACATACTTAGCCTTAAGGAATCTTCTACCAACGAAACTGAGACTGTTTCTTCTTCCAAAAAGAAGATTGAAATCCTCCCCAGACCTACACAAAGCAAAACACAACCTGAAAACTCTGATTTGGAAAATTTAACTAAAGTTGTACAAAAATTGTCTAATAAAGTTATAAATTAAAAAAGGTCAACTGAAGAAGATTCCTCGAGTAAAGGACCCTACAAACCTCCTTTCCGAAAGCCTTTTCCCACCAATCAGCCTAATTCAAACCCCGAAGGCTTGAACCTAGAAAGTTTGCAATGTGCTCTTCAGATAATTCTAGAAGCCCAAGATAACTTGATGCCTCCTGAAATCCCTCAAGAAGAAGTCGAGCAGGAAACAACTCAAGAAGAAGAGTCTTCTCCAAACATCTTTGTACACTTCTCAGATAGCATCTTTCAAGCTAACTTTGAGACTGTTCACCCTTACAACACTAGGAGTAAGACAGTAAACAAACTTCCTGCTGAGAACACTACAACTCCACCTCCAAATCCATCTAAATCAGCAGAAACTAAACACAGTAATGTCGGCCCTAAATTAGATTATGATGTTGTTGAAGATCTTAAAAAATTAAGGGCTAACATTTATATTTATGAGTTGTTGAAGTTTCCATTTTTGTTACAGAAGATGTTGAAAAATATTTCAGAAAATGGCAAGAATGGTAACTCAAATAGTAACAAGGTTGTGCAAAGAAAAGTGTCGCAGAAGACTTCCACTAAAAACAATCCTGATCCTCAAGACAAAGGAAACCTTCCTGTAACTCCTGTAAATAATAATGTAAATAATGTGAATAATGTAGATAAAGTAGCATTAGAAACTGCGAGTAAGAAACCACAAGCTACTACTCTAAGTACTTACAAGAATGTACCTCCTTTTCTTTCAACTTTCGAAATCTTCAACAGAAATGTGCATAATTGTATGGTTGACTTAGGAGCATCATCAAATGTGATGCCTTGGTCTGTCTACCAAAATATTAATGTTGAAGTAGAACCATCTTCTTTGAAAATCATACAACTTGATCGAACAGATGTTAAAGTTATAGGTGAACTAAAAAATGTATTGATTAGATTATCGTCTAACCCAAAGGTTCATCAGGTTATTGATATAATTGGGGTGGATATTCCATAAATGTATAGTCTACTTTTGAGCAGGGACTGGTCAGAGTAGCTACATGGTTACTTTGTGACGGACTGGTCTCATTTATGTCTTCCAGAGAACGGTAAGCCCATCAAGATCAGGGTGAATCGTGAGAGTTACCTTACGTTCATGATCACATATTTGAACGACGCTAATGAACCATACACACCTCCTGCTGATTCACCTGAAGTCCAAGGGATGGACACCTTCTTCGAAAATTTCATGGCTGAAGTTTCACCTATCAACAATCCTGAACAACAAACTGAGATCATAGCATATGTGCAACCAGCAGCTTCTATACAACAGATCCATGAGCCAGATGGAAATCAAATTTGGTCTCTATATTTCGACGGTTCCAAGTCTAAAGAAGGAGCTAGTGTAGGCTGCATCATTATCAATCTGGCAGGTAACAAGACATTAATGACTTGTAGACTAGAATTTGAATGTACGAACAATATCGCAGAATATGAGGCTTTACTGCAAGGTCTCAAAAAAGCCTTGGACATGGACATTCAAAATCTGGTTGTATTTGGCGATTCTGAAATAGTGGTTAGACAGGTAAGAGACTCTATACACTGTCTTTCCCTGCATCTCAAAAGTTACCAGTCTGAGGTATGGATTTTAATGAACAAATTTTCTTTTTTTAATATAAATTCCATTCCTAGATTAAACAATGTTGAAGAAGATCTGCTAGCTAATGTAGCCTCTAAACTTCTTCCTGCAGAAGGCTTATCCCCAAATGCATTCTCCATGGAGCTATTGTTTCGACCATCTGTTCCTAACAATATTACAAACTGGAGAGTATTTGATAATGATCAGTAGATCATTAACTTTCTGCACATGGAAGAAACCTTTCAAGACGCAGTGATAGATGAACGAACCCACGACGACAATTTGCACGACTTTACGGTAATACATAATCCAAAATCTCCTGAAGCTCTATCGGACATGGTAAATTTCATACCCAAATCTATTGTTAGATTAGAAAAGTTTTATGATTTTGAAGATAAATTTAAAAAGACGGTCAATTGCAAAACCA
>JZKD02S1988748.1:197318-225271 GCA_000966675.3 Picea glauca
CTAATATTATACAGCATGTCATCTCGATGAAGCCCCAAACCTTACCCTTCCAACAGAAACTGAGGAAAATGCATCCTAAACTAGAACCGACCGTTCAAAAAGAATTGAATAAACTGCTAAGTGATAAAATAATTTTTCCTGTTAGGCACACTCAATGGGTATCCAACCTCATCCCAGTTCGGAAGAAAAATGGGGAAATTTGGCTTTGTGTCGATTTTCGAAACCTCAACAAAGCATCTGACAAAGATAATTATCCTATCCCTCCCATGGAATAGATCCTTCAACAGGTATCTGGTTCCGAGAGGCTATCTCTATTAGATGGTTTCTCCGGATACAACCAAGTCCTGATGTCTCCACCAGACCAGCTCAAAACTACCTTCCGTACCTCGTGGGGCACTTATGCTTATCGCAAAATGCCTTTTGGATTGATTAATGCTGGTGCTACCTTTCAGAGAGCAATGGAAATTTCTTTTAGAGGCTTAATCAATCACTCTGTAGTAGTTTACCTAGATGATGTGACCATTTACTCTAAAAACAAATACAATCATCTAGCTCACTTACAAGCCGTTCTGCTACGATGTCGTAAATACAGCATCTCCTTGAACCCCAAGAAGTCCATCTTTGCAGTAGAACAAGGTAAACTCCTAGGATTCATTGTGTCTAGTGATGGAATGATTATTGACCCCGAGAGGACTCAAGTCATCACTAAACTTCCCCAACCTACCTCCAAAAAATCCATGCAGTCTTTCCTAGGCCAGATTAATTTCGTGAGAAGATTTGTCCCCAGTTTCTCTGAAATGGCCAGGCCTCTCTAGAACCTAATTAAGAAAGACACCCAATATCATTGGGAACCCACAGAAAACCAAGCTTTTAATGACATAAAGAAGGCCATAATAGACACCTCGTCTCTCATGAGCCTTGATTTCTCTCAAGACTTTACACTCTATACTTTTGCCTCTGATCGTTCCTATGCCACAGTCCTAACTCAGAAGAATTCTGAGAACAACGAAGTACCCATTGCCTTTATGAGATCTTCTTTCAAAGGTGCTGAACTTAACTACCCAGCGGTCGATCGACAATCCTACGCTATTTTCAAAGAAATTAAGCATTTTCGGTCCTATCTTTTGAAGTCAAGGACGAAAGTCATTGTCCCCTACCCTACCGTAAGGAACTTGTTAGTGCAAAAAGAGTTAGGAGAGAAAAGAGCCAACTGGGTCACCTCCTTGTAGGAGTATGACTTAAAGATCACCCCAGCACAGATCGTGAGAGGCCAAGGATTGTGTAAGTTGGTTGTTGATTCAAAAATAGGACAGTGAGAAGATAGTGATATGTCAAACCTAGAACAACGCGATCCAAGTTTGATTTGTTGTACAAAAAACCTTGTAAGTCCTTGGTACGACGATATTAGATTCTGTCTTGAACATGGATCAACACCCTGTCACCTTGACCCCTCCAAGAGAAGAGCATTGAGACTAAAGTATGCCTCCTTTCATCTAGTTAACGATATACTATTTTTTCAAAATTTTGACGGCGTACTGATGCATTGTCTCAAAAAAGACGAAGCAGAAAAATTCTTGCTTGAGTTACATGCAAGAGAAGATGGTGGTCACTTCGGTGGCGATACCACTGCTCACAAGGTTTTAAGAGCCAGTTACTACTGGCCCACGCTTTTTAGGGACACCCATGCCTTGTTTCGTAAATGTATTATCTGTCATAAAGCATCAAGGCGATTGTAAAAACCAGCCTTCCCCTTGAAACCCGTTTCAGTCGATTCTTCTTTCCAGCAATGGGGCCTTGATATCATAGGTCATATTAATCCTCCATCCTCACAACAACACAAGTATATTGTGATAGCCACATATTACTTTACTCGATGGTCCAAATCCACCACACTAAGAACTGTTAACACAAGTTAGGTGATTTCTTTTCTGAACTCGAATATCATCACTCGTTTTGGCATCCCTGATTGTCTAGTCTTTGATAACGCTTCATACTTTTCCTCTCTTGAGATGAGTGAGTTCGCTTTGGAGAAAGGAATAAAGCTAAAGTATTTTTCTAGTTACTACCCCCAGGGAAACGGCTTAGCAGAATCAACAAACAAGAACTTGATCAAAATTATCAAGAGAACCATGGATGAAAATCACAAGAACTGGAAAAATGCATTGTTGAATGCACTATGGGCTGACAGGGTAACACACAAAGACGCTATAGGTAACTCCCCCTTTTTCATCGTTTATGGCAGAGAAGCCATTCTTCCACCTCACATTATTCTTCCTTCGCTTCAATTGTCACAAAAAGTCCAAGAAGAAGATTGTCCCCCTTTAGAAATCCGCATTAATGCTTTGATGAAGTTGGAAGAAGTAAGAACCCAAGCTAAGCGTAAGTTAGATCAACATCAACAACTGATTAAAAGCTGGTTCGATTCTAATTCTGCTTCTGATAGGAATTTTGAAGTAGGCGATCTCGTTTTGAAGTGGGACAAACCGCATGAAGGGAAGGGTGAGCACACCAAGTTTCAAAATTTATGGCTTGGGCCATTTTTGATTGCTGAAAAGTTGGGTCCTAGTTCCTTTCGATTACAGAATCTTGAAGGGAAGCTTGACACCTATCCGGTGAATGGCCAAGCCCTGAAAATATACCTTGATTGATAATTGCCCTTGTATATTATGTAAATATTTCTTTTGTTTGTATTTTCGTTTGTTTTCTATTTTGATTTTGATTTGAATTGATTAGTTTTTTGTGTTTTTTTTTTTTAAATATGCATACCTGTGCACTGAGCTATTTAGACAAAGACCATAGAAAAATTTCTTCACTGAAATAACTTCTAAAAGTTTGCACAAACATCAATGATATATTTCTGAAACTGATATTTATGTTGAAAAATTTTGTTGTTTGAAAGAAGTTTACTGATTTCAATCTTTGAGCAAAGTTTGTCACGATCATCTATTATCTTTTTACGCTGTCCCTTTTCCATAAAGGAATGAATCAAAATATGTCTCCCTGTCGTAGAATTTTTTTTTATAAATAAAACATCTATGGAGATGAATAAAGGACAGTGCTAAAAAATTCTGATGAGGTATGAAAAAATATGTTAAATATCAAGATTATCAGCGTCACCCCGCTCAGCTATATATCTACAAAAGAAAACAAAATAAAAATATTAATAAGAGTTGTGGGGAGTGTTTGTAAACCCGCTGGGATAATGAACAGGTCCGCTGGCAGTGGGTAAATGCATACATGGCGCTAAGACAACTTTGTCGGGGTACTGAACAGGCCTGTTGGCAGCGAAGCAATGTCGGGTACATGAAAATCTGTGAAAAAATATAAGAAACCTCTTTAATGTCCTTTATTCTACTCTAGAACTTCTTGACAGGATACAGATGTCAGAGTGGGTTAAATGGCAACCCTGTCGAGGCTATGGACGCCTGCTGGCAGTAGTGGCCATGCCAACAGTATTGAAGATTTTATCATTAATATCATGACTTACTGATCTTAAGATTGTTATTAGTTTTCATCTTTTAAAACATCGCTGGAAAAGATGGTAAATGATGATGTTTGTACGATTTTCTGGTCGTTGTTTTTGAGTTGAAATTTTCTTCGCTGTCTTAATGTGAATTTATTTTTTTTGACAGAGATAACTACTTCTACCAGTGTGTCGCCATTGTTGGCAGCCAATTCAATTTTTTCTATTTTCCCTATAAGTTGCCTACACCTATGTCTTCTGAACTTCAAATTATCGTCGCATTTTGCAAACAGATGATATTTTCATTTCCTGCGACACTTGTAAATTGGTCTCCATTTAGTTTTCACGACTGTAAGCGTGAAAAATCCTCTATCGTTATTTGAACTGTCATGATTTTTTATTGATATTCTGAGTGGCACTTACCTTTGGTTTATCGTTATGTGGCTGAAAGCATTTTCGAACTATGCCTATTTGGACATTCTTATATTGGTTGCATAACTTGATTTTATTGAGTTTTTAAAGCATTGAGCCTTTGGATTCACACTTTATATGACTTGCCTAGTCATTGAATTACATAGGGGTCATGGTTTATTTTTGTTTTTATATGATGTGATCCTTATGTTAAAATTGTTATAGCTCTTGGCTTGTCGATTTTATGAAATGGATTGTCACAATGTTTTAAAACCTTTGATTAAAATGTTTTATTGTACAATGGCACATTGGTTAAACATTTGGGTTTAATTTCCACGTTGAATGACAATGCTTTGAAAATCTATGGTTAATGGAACGATAGCATATCATTCATCGTTTGATTTTTGGGTTGGCTGAATAGTGTGGTTTGAACTATGCTATGATTGTTTCAATAGTGGGTTAATTCGCTAGTTGTACTTTTCCATTACTATTTTGCATGGCGGTAAGTGATTCCATCACCCTCGCATGCACACATTAATGCTTCCCCTTTGATCGTTCATAGTGGTTAGACCGAATGAATCTGCTCCTGTGTGCTGGTGTCTTCGAACCGAACCCCTACCATGTTCTCGCACCATGGCTCCAGTCATGAGGGCTGAACCCAATGGTAGCCAGGCTCTGTTGATGTTTGGTAGTGCCCGCAGTGACCTTGAGGAAGTTGGATGGCTCCCGTTCATACAAAACTTTGATGGTTGTCGGGCCAAGGTTGGGGATGTTCAATTGCAAATTGACGAGAAATTTCTCAGTTTAGCTACGGGTTTGCCTACCACTGGACAACGATGGTCCAAGAATTTCAAAGTGGAAGAGGTCCCTTGGACTCTGCTCTTCCGGTCGCGTAAGGTTGGATCCTATGACAAAGGTTTACCTGTGACCATGCTGAAGCAGCGTTGGCATGAGTTGCTGATGATAATCAAACAGTTTATCACCTGCAAAGGTCGGTATGGTTTTGTTTTCTAACACCACCTTTGTTTGCTTATGGTTTTCATGGGATTTGAGCTTAATATGCCTTATTACTTACATAGAAGCCTATTTAAGATGTCTAAGAAATACAAAAGGAACCAGGCTGATAGCAGCCTTTTTCACTATGGGTTGGTTAAAATGATTGGTGTTTATCATTTGGGGTTACACGGAGACTGTTGGAATGATTTTCTTGCTCGCAATGGTTTTGAGGATTCAAATCCTCCATAGGTTGACAAACCTGTGGTGATCGAGAACAAGGCTATACCCCCGGTACCCTACAGTGTTCTACTACCTAAACCCTTACCCGACTCACCTATCGACCTACCCCACTCTGTGACCAAGGATGTTGAAACTGTTAATCCTGTGGGCATTAAACCCAAAGCCAACCCACTGCAAATGCCAAAGGAAAAAATAATGCCCGTCTAATTTCTCGGATGGCGAGGAACAAGCTGAAACCTCCTGTCAATCCTGACCCTATCGTTTTAAGTGAAGACTCCGACTCGGAAGTGGAGCGTTTCTAGGTTAGTGAATATCCCTATTCGGAAGGTCTGTGTGCCAAACCCTTGTATGACTTCGTGTCAAAATTACCACCTTTCTTGCAAAATGACCCTAACTACCCAGGCATTAGGCTACCCTGTGAAACCCCCGGATATTCATCCAAACCCTCTCCTGCTCCGCCTCAACCTACAGTGCCATCCTGTGATCAATGTAGCTCGTGGTTAGAGAGGTATTATCTTGATGTGCCGATGCTACAGTCAAAGGTTAAATATTTGGAGGACCAGGTTACACATCTTACCCATCAAAAGGCTGAGTTGCAAGCCACTGATAAAAAAAAAGAGGATGACAGGCTCAATTTTGTTTAAAAATGTTGAATCAGTTACAACAGTCGTAAATTCAAAGTTAGCATGATAGTAGCCTCACTGGTATGTTCTATCATTTGTTTATATAACAAATTCAAATTCTTTGAATAGTTCTATCTACAACGTGGATTTGCTCTGTCAGATTATATGCATTATTTACATAGTTTTGTTTTGATAAATGGAATTTCGTTTCCCATTTTAGTTTCGATTAGATTTTAATCGATTTGATTGATTTGGTATGGATTTGAGTTGTTTGATTTAGCCAAAATGAATGCTCTGCTGTCGATTGAAGTCGTTTGATAGACACAAGTTGTTTCTCATATTTTGATTCTGAACACAATTGCCTTTCGTTTTGATTTCATTATAATGTATATTCTATGTTTGGTGACAATTGTGATATGTTTAACTGTTACGCTTTTATGTCCATATGGCTTTCGACCAATTCGAATACAATTTGGATTAATTTTTTTTAATTCTGTACAAATTCACCCAAATCGTGAATGGATTCAATTCGTAACGGTTATGTGAAACCTAGTCGGTTAATTCGTTTTGGTTTTCTATTAGAACGACCCTGTTATCGGTTGGATTTGTAATGAATATTCAGTTACAAGTTGATTTGAGGAACGAAAGTGACTATACCCAGGATCACGATTTGTTTCAATATTTAACTCAGTCACGATTTGTTTTGATTGTTGCCCAGTTTACGATTATCACTTATGTCGATTTGATGATGGTTGTGATCACCATTTGATCCCACCTGTTGACTGTGTAACGCTCAGCGATTGAAATCTATGGTGAATTTTGGTTGATGTTGTTATATTTACCCACGATCGTAACAGTCTTTCCATCTCTGTATTTAATTAAAACAACATGAATCTTATGCTACATTATTATAGCTATAACAAATGGATTCTAGTTGTGTTGGATGAGATCGTATCGCACGTGATATGACTCACTATGGATTTTTTTTGATATGAAACAATCTTGTTACTGTTTGACCCGATTTTTATGGTAAAATGAAACAGAGTATTCTCACCCCTGTTTCGATTAAAACACTTTTGATTTTGTTTAATTTGAATGATAAAATCATTTGAGTCATTAGTGATTTGTTTTTAATGTTTATTGAAAGAAAATTGGATTTGATTTTTTTTAAAAGATTTGATTTGATTTATATTCTGATCATGTATGCTATTTTAGACTAGCTACAGAATCAGATGATTCTGTAGCTAAGTCTGTAGAATCAAATTCTTATTGTTTTGTTGATGAAATACCTTTCTAACTTGATATTTTTGGTCTATTGCAGATAAATTCGGATTTGCAGTGGATTTGATGAGCAGTTAGGGGATATTTCAAATATTTCACTTGCATTTTAGTTTCTTAGTTTAGTTGATTTTGGGATATCTCCCAGATTATGTAAAACAATTTGATATTATCCACAGGGAGATTTTACCCTGTGGAGAGACTTATATATACTTATGATTTTTGTAATAATGTATATCCTCATTCATGGGAGAACAAGGATATGGAGTTTTAATACAGACTAAGGCAGAATTTGGTGTTTTGTTACAGCTTTAGCTTCTCATCATATCATTATTTTGTTTCATGTTGTGTATATCAATTTGTATCTGGTTAATGACTACTTTAGCTATCTTAATCATGTGCAAATGATATAATTTTAATCACTGTAGTCCATATCTGATTTCGTCGAAGCATTTAAAAAACATAGCAATTGCTCAGTTTAGTTTGTGAATGACAAATTTCTCTTTTTCATGAGTTGAATTATTAAATATAGGTTTTTGCATAACAGGTTTCCCTTATTGCAGAGATTTATAAATCATATAATTGTTATGAATTTTTATGTCTTGCTTGTCCTGTAAACAACTCAAAGAGTAGCACAGCCTATCGTTTACGAGAAGATTTTGGATTAACCGATGCGAGTTTACTGCCTCCGACCAGCTTCGAAGTCATCACACGCAGGATAAATTAGGAGCGCTTCCAGGTCAGTTAGTCGCTTGTGTGTTTACTGTTTTTATTAGTAGTTTAATTCAGATATTAGTTTAGTTAGATTTATAGAATTAGTATATTAGATTGTTTAATTTCAATTAATATATTAGATCGTTTAATTTCAGTAAGTTTTATTTCTTATTCATAAAATCAAAAAATCAAAAATATATCTGGTTGTCTTAGGACAGAAAGCATATGAGTTTTACAGGTTTTATTTAAATCTGGCAGTTGTGTATATTGCATATTTGTGAATAAGCTGTATTATAACTAGTAGTTATACGTTTAATTAATAGAGTTAGTGTAATAGTAATTAGTAGATTGTATATAATAGTTAGAGTAGTTTATAATTAGTTTTAGTTTATTTAGTAGTTTGTTTCAATTAGATTAGTGTATTAGTTTATTGTTAGTTAGTTTAGTTTCTTGTATTTAGTTTTAGTTTGTTTTATTAGTTTTAGTTAGTTTAGTTGGTTTTATTTGTTTTAGATAGATTAGTTAGTTTAGGTTTGTTTTCTCTTTGGTTTTTCTTAGGACCTTAGAGCATCCAACAGAGCTGTTAAACCCATCAGGGTGGTTCATTCCAAACGACTTGGGTTATTTAGACAACCTCGAACCGGTCCCACTCTCTCAGTTGACGGACGAACAATTTCGCCCGTCAACAATGGTATCCATATCCTGAGCATGTTCCTTAGCTAGAATGACAAAAAACTGTAAGCAAGTTGGGCATATCCATCCCAGTGGCACATTAGAGAAGGTGTCAAAGAGCATGTCCAAGTGCTGGACCATGAGGGTGCCACAGTGGACATGGTCTTCCATCTGGTTCTGTAGATCAAAAATAAAATCAAGGAGTTTCGGGTGGAGGAGAGGTGGTGGAACACACCATTGATTTTGCATGGAGGAAATGGGAGGTGGAATTAAGACTGTGCCACCCTCTGTTTTCATTTCTCCCTGATGCATTTCCAGTGGCTTGCTTGAAGTCGATTCTCCAGGCCGCTTCAGGTCTACTTCCCTACCAGCTTCCTCACTTCATCCACTTTCATCCAAGGTGGCTCCATATTTTGGGTATGTCGTTTGAGAGGTCGTTTCTTCTAGTATCTCCTCCTCAATAAATCAGGTGGATAATTCTTTCTATGTTAGCTCATTCTCACCGTCATGTTGTTTCTTGGTGATAAGCATGGAGGCTTCCTCTTGAATGTCACTTGGTGGCGCCCAATTGTTACGCCCTGTGAAGAGGATATGCTCCAGAGGGTCCTGAATTGGATCCTATGGGATAACTTATTCGACGTATGCCATTGGTGGCTCCAAGATATCTTCTATAACAGATGACCTGGGAGGCATTTTGATCTCAATCCTTCTATGCAGGATTTGTGTCTAAGCAATGGAGAGTTCTCTTTCCATTCTTTGCATCTGCCTTCATCGGGTAGAAAAGGCGTACCACGCTAAGACACGTCGTGGCTTCCCTTTCTCGTGAGGCATATAGGTGAAGAAACAGGTAAATGTTGTGCAGAGGGTGTAAGGGTCACTGCTCCTAGGCTTCTAGTTGTAGAGATGATTCAAAATGAGGCGGAAATAGAAGAAGAAATGGCTTGGGTGCATTAAGAGAAAGAGGGTCAATGGGACGTTCAATGAAATTAATTCCTCTGTATAGGTGATCTTCATAACTGGACTTCTCGCACGAGGGGCGAGTCCTCTATCAGGTGGTCGGTAGTTGGAGCTCGATCCATCCTTAATGCTGAGGGGATGGGAGTCGACCAACCTCATTTACAGCCAGGCCTAGCTCCACTCCATGTGTCTCTGGTGGTCCATCTAGGGGAATCTTGTCTTGATTTTACTTGCACTATGTTTATTTATATAAAATATTGGATGAAATAATTTCAATATACTATTTTCTTGAATTCAAAAAAAATTATCAAATAGTTTCTTATGAAATTTCAAAATGAAATATTCAAGAAATTGTGAAATAAAAATTAAATTTTATAGTTCGTCAAATTTTATAGTTTCTTATGAAATTTCACAATGAAATATTCAAGAAAATGTGAAATAAAAATTATAGTTTCTCACTCATAATTTAAATTTTGTTTGATTTGGAAATATGGTTGAAAATAGTCAAAACAAGTCATCAAATTTAATATAAGTAAGCGATATTCATTAAAACTTATCATAATTTAAAGTTTTTCTAAGCCATCAATAGTCCCTTATAATGACATGGAAATGGGTCCTAGTTTTGATATGAAGTTATCTTTTTCATATGAAAAATCATTGAACAATCAAATTGCAAATAATGAATGCATTTATCCTATATGTAGTAAATTGCCTACATGCATTAAAGGATTTGTGTATATGATTTGGATAATTTGTATGATTAAAGTATAATCATCCAAAGTATAGGTCAATTTAGGTTCCCTAGATACAATCTATAGGTTCTTCCCTGAAATTGTAAATAAGACTTGATAAACTTTATAATTCATGGGAAATACAATTTTTCTTAATTGAATGGACCATGAAAGTAAAATAAACTAGAAATAATTCTAGAATCCTAGATATTCATAAATACATGTAATTTCAATGCAAAATAAAAAATTCCAGAATGTACATGTTACACTTACATTTAAAAAAATTGTAATGGTATTCCATCTTTAGTTATTCATTCATGATCGACTTTGGACATTTTCCATATTCTAACATTTTTTTTTGATTGAACTTATATTAACTTTATTCCCGTTTCAAATACCAGATGACAATATTGACAACTTGTGACATCTGACTGGTAGTCTTGAAAGTGAACATGAGTATCGGTTTGATGGCTTTCTTCAAAAAAATATCCTTTCAATACAATGGATCCTCTTTCATATATAAAATTTTTATCATAAAAATCTTCTAATAACTTCATCTTTTGTTTTGTGCATCACATCAAATAATATTTCACGTTTTTAGTGTTGTCTAGAGGTGAAACCATGGAAAATACATCTCCTGCAAATAATTGGATATATTGGACATCAAATAGTTCGTGTTAGATTATCACACAAGTACATCTACAAGTTATTTGAAAAAAGTTAAACATAAAAATCACCTTCTCTAAGAAGATCATAAACTCTATCGCCATCAACTGACACTGTAGTTTTATTTGATTCCATCTCCTCTGAACTTGAAAGTGGAATTTTCCCTTTTACATTAAGTTCAATATGTCTCCAAGCTTTAACATATTCTTCTTTTTCATTTTCACAAATATCTATGGATTTTGTGTCCTCTATGCAAACTGAAAAAAAACAAGACTCATTTCTTCCATCAAATGAAAACACATTTTGATAACCTTTTATTTTAATTGAATGTATTTTTTCGTCTCCCATGTATTGTACTGACATCATATGGGATCAATCCATTTACATCTTGGATTCCAACGTACCAAAAAAACCTTGACAAGAGAAGAGATTGTTAACTTTAAATCTCTCAAGAAAATGGTTGAAGATTGAATATAAATTTGAATACGTTCAAATACAAATATCATGTGTACATGTGTAACATGTATATATAGACACACCTATGTGCATCCCTTGATGGATTATATTTATGTCTTAGCACCATTTTTCACCATTCAACAAATTTTTCAACGGATTCCAATCAATCAGCATGAGGTTTCATCTGATACCTTCGAAGTTCTCATTTTACACATGCCCCTTGCATCGTCGTTCTCTCCTTTTCCATGACCAGTCTCAAAACAATTCCAAAAATGTGTAATGTTTGATTTTTTATGAAGACACAATAACCAATAAATGGATGTGAATATTTTAACTGACCCGCACATCCATCTAACCATATCCAATGTCAATCGAATCTAATTTCACATCCTTTTAATGAATCGTAAAATTTATCAAAACAATGTTGTCCATAATGTGTGTCGTGTGCTCGATCATGACTTATATAAAAGTGATATTATTTAATAACATGTCGATTGTCATTGTTTCTTTCTATGTTATTAAGAATTTTTTGAGCATGTATATATAAAACGTGGACAAATATCATGACTTGATCAGAATGATAATATTCACTATGTATTTTATTTTGTGCAGTGAATGTGTAATTCTCTGCAAAATCAACTACAGAAAAAATTGTCCCTGGTGGAAACACTTCACGAGATTGTTTGAATTGTAGGTCTTTCCAGCGATATCTATGTGAATTCTTGGTGCATTTATAAATTTCTTCCTCAAACTTCTTCAAAAAATCTATCACACAGATTTTATCTACTCTCAAATCAATCCTTTTGGAAATAACATTTGAAGAATACAGAGCCATGTTGTTGATATATTCATATCTCTTCCAATTGACTGTTATATTAGAAAATGATTGATCATTCATATCAATATGATACTTTGACTGAAACTAGCTTATATTTCCACAATGATCACATTTCTTTCCACCAACACATTTTTTTTTTGTATAATAAATCATCACCTTCTCTTTCACATAGAATTTAAGATATAAAGTATGGAATGTGGAAGAAGGAGGTGGAATTGGTCATAAATGTTTACCAAAATAAAAAAAATTGTCATAATACAACTCAAATTCCACACGATAACGACAACAACAAGTGTCACAAACAATGATGGGTCTAACAAACCATGGTTTTTGTTGCACAACTGTATTGATGGAAATTTTAAGTACTTTGTGCTCTTCTTTGAACTTATTGAACAGTTCTATTTATGTCATTGGAAATATATTTTTTGTATGTTCTTCATACTTTGTCAGTGTTATTCTTTGTCGCAACACATCCCTTGTATGTGGTGAAACACGCGATTCTGCCAACCCACAATTACAGGCCAATTCTTTAACATTTTCTGCAAGTCTATCTTTGTAGGGTTGTCTAGAAATCAATGTCCAACAATCCAATTCATCATTTGCATCTATTTGCAATCAATTTTTTCTATGCTTGTGCAATGTTTTTCTTGACGTTCCCATCACTTTTTCCATGTGTCATGTCAAACGATCTTTTATATTTCTATATGAAACAACTGCTATTTGTATCGCTCTACATGCAACACCGACATATTTTTTTCAAGATTTTCCAAAAGCTTTTAATACACTAGTTATATTGTCAAATACATTATGTTTCACCTTTGTATCTTTTGTTGAATTTTGAATACTCAATAATGATGTAGTTTCTTTTAACTTTCTTGACTTTATTAGACAAACTAAAAGTTGAGCTTGTACTATTACTGATTCATCTTTGAAAAAAGTATCATGCATATTCTTAGTTTGATATCTTATATAATTCTTAGCTTTTTTCTTCCCAAATTTGTAAGTATCAACATTTTATAATATTTCATCATCAATGTTGATAGATTCTCCTGCATATTTCAATTTAAAGTTTATATTAAAAGAAAAAAAAAACATAAATTCACTAAACTATATATACAAGTGTTCATCTTGTATTATTTAAATTTATGTACATACATATAGGTGATTCGTCTTCTTCTTCAATTTTGGTTTCAACGTCTTCTTCAACATTATGAGACAAATATATTTATGTTTTTTGAAAAACATCAAATTGTAATTACAATCAACTATATTAAACAATATTTTAAATTTGAATTCTATACTTTTAATATAGACAATATGTGCATACATACATGGTTGGACTTCTTCTTGTTGAAAATATCTATTTACATTATCATCGCTTCTTTCTTCAATATTTCCATATTCTCGTTTCTTTCTCCAATAATTCTCTTTCCTTTGTTCGTTATGGAGAGTATCATCTCGAGTGCGATCAAATTTTCTCTTGCGAAAATTTTTGTTTCCCATTACTTTTATAATTATGTGTAAAAGATATGTTCAACAAAGACTTCACCTTGAAAAAATTCTCACCATTTATCTTTAAACATATAAATTGTTATTCTAATAAAAACTTGAACAAACATCAGTTACCTTATTTAACAAAAACCAAAAAGATGATTTGAAACTTTGTTTAGGTGCTCTAGAAAACCATCAAACAAGCGATGAATTTTGTTAAATATGTTTGGCCGAAAGCGTATTTATACGAATTGGCATGAAATAGAATGATACGACATGTCTTTTCATTTTTCCTGACCGATGAAATTCACTCAACCTTCTTTCGACCAAAAAAAGGTTTTTTCTGTCGAAAACCTTGGAAACCGTTTAGTTTTGACGGTTTCCATTAGAACTTATTCTTTTGGCCGAAAGATTCTTTCGGTTGAAAACTAGAAATTGGGACTGTAAACATAAACCAGAGAATTTCCCCAAGTTTACTTGAACTTTGGAGGTTGCAGACTCCTGCAAATACTCAGAATTTGGTTTTGAAAATGATACTAGCATTTGCAAAATTAAATCTAATTTCAATTCCTATAATTTGTTTTCATTTTCATTATTTTTATTTAATTTAAAAAAAAAATCATTACTTAATATTTTCAGCAGACATTATGATTCAGTGAAATGAAATATTTGTATCTCTAAAAATACACAGTAAAAAATTTAGAAAAATTTATATTCATAATCCTTAAATTGTTCTTTTCAAAAGGGTATTTTTAGATTTTACTTGTAAATAAAAACTAGGATAGATATAAGGTGGATGAAAACATGTGTCTAAAATCTTCATTGTTTTCAGCATGGTGAACCTAAAAAAATTCTAGAAATTATAATATTTATCCGTTAGATTCAAAATTATAGTCATAATAAAATAGAGTCTCTATATATTGTTGTAGTATATTTTGTTTGTTAAAAACATAAGTCTAATAATAGATAAATTGTTGGAGGAAAAAATAACTCATTATCATTCCTTTCACATTTAATGGACATACTGTTAAACAATTTTCAAATTGACATATCAAATCTTAATAAAAAAAATGAAAAATAGTCATTTGAAAGCTAACAAAATTATTCACAAGTTTTGTTTTTACTGTAAAGTGAAATTATAAATAAAAAAAATACTTTTGTATGCCGGAAGTTTAATAAATTTTGAAAATACAATTTGTTTTCTCATAAAACAAGAAAAAGTGTTACCCATCTTCATGATTTTACCCAAATGGGAAGCCAAAGGGATCTATATGAGTTTCATATTATTCATACCGAATATCATAAATATTTTTCCACCTACTTCGGTTGTGATAACTACATATTACCATTTTTCCTGTCTCTATGTATCTCCATGCTTAAGATTTGTTTTGTTTCTCCTAGATCCTTCATATCAAATGCCCTATCCAACTGAGCCTTTAACCTATTGATATCAACCATGATTTTTCTTGCCACAAGAATATCATCAACATATAACACAAAAATAATGAACATGCCATTTTACAACTTTTTAAAGTAAACACAATTATCATATTCACTCCTTATAAACTTTATGCTCACCATGAAGGAATCAAACTTCTTGTACCATTCCCTGGGAGACTGTCTCAGGCCATACAATGACTTCTTGATTTTGCAAGAAAACCTCTTATTTTGATCCTGAACAAACCCTTATGTTTGTTCCATATATATATCCTCATCTAAATCTCCATGTAGAAATGTTGTTTTAACATCTAGCTGCTCTAACTCAAGATCAAGTAAAGCAACTAGTGCTAACACAATACAAACTGAAACAATCTTCACAACTAGTGAAAAGATCTCATAAAAATCAATACCTTCCTTTTGAGAATACCCTTTTTCTACCAGTCTTTCTTTATACCTTTCAACTTTATCATCAACACCATTTTTTAGTTTGTAGACCCACTTGCAACTAACAAAAATTCTGTCGTTTGGAATTTCTACTAGGTCCCATGTTTTATTCCTCTCTAAGGAATCCGTTTCTTTGTACATAGATTTCTTCCATTGATCACTTTCAGATAACTTAATTGCTTCATGAAAAAAACTAGGCTCTCGATCAATAGAAACCAAAGCCACATATGAAACATAATCATCATACCTTATATAAGGATTCCTAATATGTGAATATATTCTTAGAGAGGATTGAGGCATATTCTTAGTTTCATGGATATTTTCTACATCTTCATCTTCTTCTTCTTCTTCTGGAACTTATTCATGCTCCTACCTTTCTGAAGATGGTTGAGTTTCCAACTGAATTTGTTGAATTTGTGGTACATGTTCTTGTCTCACTTCAACATCTACCAATTCTGATTTTAAGAGTGAGGATTCATCAAATACTACATCTTGTATTATGATGAGTTTGTGGGAAGTAGTATCCCATAGTCTGTACCCATTAACTCCATCACCATAACCAACAAAGACATATTTCTTGGATCTAATATCTAACTTAGAATGTTGATATTTAGAAATAAGAGCATAATCATCACAACCAAATATTCTCAGATTTGAACAATCACATGAATGACCTATCCATAGCTCTTATAGAATCTTACAATTTATTGTAGTTGATGGTGACTGATTTATCATATATCATGTTGTAATAAATTCTTCTTCGCACAACTCCTACTGCATCTTGGCAATACTGAGCATGCTACTTGCTTTTTCTAGAAGATTCCTATTCATGCGTTCAACAACACCATTCTGTTGAGGAGTATAAATTGTGGTCTTATGTCTTTTGATCCCATCTTCCTTGCGATAGTTCTCAAATTCCATAGATGTGGAATCACCTCCATTATCTATCCTTAAACACTTGATTGACTTGTCAGTTCTCTTTTCAGCCAAAACTCTTAATTTCTTAAAAGTAATAAACACATCAACTTTTCTTTTAAGTAAATAGACCCAAACCTTTCTACTGTAATCATATATAAATGTCACATAATATGACGATCCTCCAAAAGAAACTGTAGGGGATGGTCCCCAAGCATCTGAATGAATGTAGTCAAGGATACCTTTTCTTATATGCCTTCCTTCTTTAAACGTTTTTCTACACTATTTTCCAAAAAAACAATACTTGCAGAAATTCAAATTCAGAAACTTCAAACTTGGAAGCGACCTACGATCAACTAGTACCTTAAGCCCTTTCTCGCTCATATGACCCAAACGTTGATTCCGTAAATGAACATAGTCACTTTCATATTGAGATGCTACCACTGCTTGATTTACTTTTGTCCTTCCTTCAAGATGATGAAGGTTGTCGATCCTCTTTGACTTCATGACAACTAATATGCCTTTGGACACCTTCAGTACTCCACCTTGAGTTGTACACCTGTAACTACTAGAATCTAGAACTTCCAAAGATATAAAGTTCTTTATTAGTTTGGGTACATGTCTTACATCTGTTAATGTTCTTACAGAATCATCATGCATTCTAATCTGGATGCTACCAACTCCAACAATTTTACAAGAAAAATCATTTCCCATAAAAAAACACCATCATCAATAGATTGGTAAGTTGAGAACCAAATTCTATTAAGACACATGTGGTTGGACGCACTAGAATCTAACAACCAATGCTGATGTTTATGTGAAACATCACAAGTAGACAATACCTCATCAACCATACCTAAACCTGAACTTGAAATTGTTTGAACTACTTTAGCTTCCTTTGCCTCTTTTGTGGAGTCCTCCTTAGCTGCATTATGTCTTTTCCATCAGTCATTCTTGAGATGCCCAAATTTTCCACAGAAGCAAAATTTTATCTTAATCTTCTCACCCTTTGATTTACACCTTGATGTACCCATTTGACTTTTCCCTCTTTCTGTAGATCATCCTCTGACCACCATTGCTTTTGTTGTAGAGTTTTCCTTATTGGATTTCTTCCTTATTTCCTCACACAACAGAGATCCCATAACAATGTCATAATCAATGGCATATGTTGTGTTAAACCACACAGTTGTGACCACATGATCCCAAGAATTAGGAAACAAACATAGTAGCGTAATATCCTTGTCCTCGTCATCAAACTTTACTTCCATAGTAGTTAATTGAGAAATGAAAGTATTGAAGAATTCAAGTGATCAACAATTTTCGTACCTTCCTTCATCCACAAGTTGTAAAAAATCCTCTTTACAAATATTTTGTTTGACAAGTTCTTTGTCATATATCGACTCTCTAGTTTGGTCCAGAAACCTATTGTTGTCGTCTCTTCAACGATGTTAAACAATACCTTATCTTCAAGACATGGGTGAACAATACTGAGGGCTCTTGCATCCAGATCCTCTGAGTCCTTGGCTGTCATGCTTGTCGGTTTCTTTGACCTTCCAACGAAGGCCTTTTGAAATCCTTGTTGCACAAGAAAATCTCGCATCTTGAGCTTCCATACTGCAAAGATATTCTTACCACTCAACTTTTCAATATCAAACTTGGAACTTTGCACTTTCTCCATTAGCATAAACAACTCCAAAAGCCACTGCTTATAAACTAAACCCTTTTAAATATGAAGGAATAATGGTATGAACCCCCAAATAAATATTAAATAAACAAAGGGTTCAAAACACAATTATTTAATGTGTATAACTTAAAACCTTTTAAACATCCACCTTTATTTAAAGTTCACATCCAACCATAATCGATTCTCCATAATAAGACAAAAAAGGGAGATCACCTTTGTTAAAGCTCACCTCCACCTTAAATAATCGATTCTCCACCTTTTAATAAAAAACTCAACCTTTCATACTTTAATTTTTTTTTTATTTTATACCATGCAAATTTTTGGATTTTAAGATCGTTGCACCCTCTATGAGTATCACCTGCAATGATTTATAAATCGTCGCACATTGCCAATGTACAACTTGTGACGATTTGGACCCAAATTATCACACCTTTTACTACTATGTGTCTGGGATGATGTAGCACTGTGTACAATGTACGGCCTACAATGACGTCGCACTATGTGTTGTGTACGGACCGTGACGATTCCGCACTTTTTGATAAATTCATAAGTTTGTGTGCTATCATCGCATTGTCCCATAGGGACGACCCACGATGATATAATAAAACCTGTCCTTGGATATCCACTTCCACTTCGCTCAACTCGACTCAACTCTTCGATCCAATGACCATATTATTTTCTCTGCTCCTTTAACTATAATCTCGGATACCGTTTGTTAGGAAACAAAATAAAAAAGAAAATCATATATAACAGAGAATAAACTAAGGAAATATCAAACATGCATAAAACCAAGAACACTTGACACAACAATTTATGTGGAAACCCAAATCGAGAAAAAACCACAGGCAATGATTATCGGTCTTCTTCTTATTCAAGCGAGAACTACAATAGCCTTCATAGGCATACAACCATCCTCTCCTCACACAATAGTTTCTCCTAGCTCGCATTTTACTCCACCTATTTTGGTATGCTCGTATATATACCATATATCACTCAGTTACATAGACTGATGATGAATAGATCACATAGTTACATGAACAGTTCATAAGATTCCATACATGCACATGTGCATGTGCATCTTCATGTGACTGCATGAGTAAATTCGTTGGCATGTTTCCAACAGTAACGTCATGCATAACATGTGGCATGGATTCATGAAACCTTTTACTTCAGGTTGGATCAATTTTTTTTCCTTCACGTTACATCAAACCTCACGATTATTAAACATTAACACGAGGCTCTCACATGGGTGTACATGGTTGTACCTGCAGGTGATGGTGATTACTAAACACTAAAAAAAGTACCTCACATGGGTGTACATGTATGATATTGTCATGATGATTTGATAAAAGATAAAATATAGTTCTAAACATTTGTTTATTTTTTATTTTTTCACCGGTACGAGTGAAATAGATTTTGGTGAAATCTTCATTTTCTGTTATTTAAATTGCATTTATGAATGCATAAATGGATTGATAGTCCTGAAAAATCCTCAAGAAACTCAAATTATATAGACTTAATCACTCAAATATGGAGTTCCAACAATTTTTGACCTAATTTCAGTAAAAAATGATGGAAAAATATGTCCCTAAAAACTCCAAAAAGTATAGCGTTTAGACTACATGTCTTTAGATCAATATATATTCAATTTTGTTTGGCCAATATTGGCAAATACTAATTTCTCGCCACCACTGGTCTCTCATGCGCGATTGGATTCAACAACATCGTGGAGAAATATAATTACTTTTCAAAATAAAATTTCTTTCGCTATATACATTGCTTCCTCATTTTTTTTTCTTTGTTTCCATTCATCGTTTTGAATTCCTGAGAATTGTTCTTGTTTCTATAAAGTAGAAAACAATGATGGAGCCTTGGTTTCTTGTACCATAATTTTTTTTTGTCATACTAATATGCGGTTAAACATTGAATTCATGAATCTAAAATTAAATTATTGTTTAATATGTATTGTATATTCACAGGCCATGGAAAAATTGAAGCATCTCTGATCGTGGTCTTTTCTGGACACAAAACGAGCTGATGTCAGGTTGCTTTACCTCCAAAATATCTTGACAATCACTCACAAAGAACAAGACGAAGCGCGAGAGCATCGGTTGAAACTCAAGGAAGAATACAACAATATGGTAATGAATACACAACAACATGTCATCATATATATAGATTGATCTGAGTGGCCCAACACTAAGCTCGAAGAATCAGACCTTAATGTGGACACTTATTCAACCATTCATTACAATTCATCTTCTCATTCCCCTCCAGACAAATTCCACTAGAATTCGGCTCCAGCCCACCACTTCAACCTCCGACCAGATATCGAACTTCACCAATCTCGGACTTCATATTCAAAGTTCAACTATTTGAATCTCATGGAGTTAAAAGATCAATCGGTTTATCACCAGAGCAAGCCACAACTATGCTTCGCCGAACCGCAATAGTGCGAGTAGCCACAACAGGTCGAATACCATCTCCTCGCATCTCCTCCTTCCATTCTCTATTGCACCTCGACAACCATGCCACATGTAATATCCCCAAAATAATTAATTATTAAAGTCTGTATGCACTTAGAAAATTATTTCCATTTTTGGCAAATTCATAGTTGGAAAATTATTGCCATTTATGGAAAATACAAATTTTGGAATTTGATTATTTGTAATTAATTTTGTGATTGTTGGGAAAAGTTTTGATTTTCCCAACTAACTCTTTTACCATGACACATGTAAAATAAAAATATTTTTATATTAATTGTTGAAGGACAAATGGAACAGCCAGGTTGAAATTAGCTTACCATGATTCCATGAGTGGGGAACAGACTTGAGTTACCTCATGGATGAATTATACAAGTGGAAAATGAGAAATTTGGCAACTAGAATACCCTGAAAATCAAGGATTTGTAAAGCTGCGAAAATTTCCAAAGAGGGAAAAAGACCTAGGCACAAAATGCTCATGATATACAACATATGGGAGGAGGCAACACGTTGCTTAGTATGTTGGATAAAGGTTATCATTTTATTTTATTAACATTGTATTGAGTGTGAGGCAAGGGGATTTATGATCTGAAAGAGGACTATAGCGAAAGAGGATCATTGGAATTATCCCTTATGGACTCATGGTCAAGCTAGGGGGTGAGCAGAGAAAGTAGTTTGGTTGTTCTGTTCTATGGTTGGGTCGAACTTGACTATTTCATTTGGTGTCCCAACACTTTGTTTAGATATGTACATCTACTTGTTTCCTTGTTGATTTTTTGTTGATTAGTAGTTGGTAGAATGAAATGGGTTGTAGAATAAGTCCTTATAGTTTGATTTTATTCATTGAGTAAAGTTAAGAAAGCTATTGTGAATTTTTAGTTGTTAATGAATTTGAGTTATGCAAATATATATACATAGGATATGCATTCAAGCTAAATAAAATAGAAGTATTGTTGAGTTAATCATAACCTTTACCAGGTATACAAATATATACGTATAGTTATTCAACTTAAGGAATATTGGACTGTTGTAAATGCCAAACAAAATTCTGGAAATGAATATAAGATATTATATATATATATATATATATATATTGTTGCATGTTTAGATACATAGAGCTACATAAACATCTAATGTACTCATACACAAAAATATTTTATCGACTTTTTGAATCACATGAGATTTTCAAGTAATTTCCATTGATCCATCTGTATCAAAGGTGTGACATCCCCCAAAAATAAATATTTTTATTTTTATGTGCTAGAAATTTATTTATGTTTTTGGCAAATTCAAATCTAGAATTTTTTTTCCATTTATGGTAATTCTGAATTTAATAATTGTATTTAATTATCGTGACTGTTGGGCATAGATCTGTTTGGACCCAACTAACTATTTGACTATGACACTTGTATCACAACAGAATAATTATATTAACTGCAGGAGGAAAAATGGAACAACCATGTTAAAATCAGCTCACCATGACTCCATGAGTGGGGAACAAGTTGGAACTACCTCTGGGCTGATGATTACAAGTGGAAAATTAGACATTTGGCCACTGGTAGCCCCTGAAAATCAGGGATTAAGAAAATCTACAAAAATCCCCAAAGGAGGGAAAAGACCTAAGCAAAAATGGATAAATAGCATATGCGAGGAGGCAGGACACTGCCAAGTATGCTGGGAAAGGATTCCTAAGCTCTCTTTCTATTATGAACACTGTGGATTGAGTGTGAGGCAACAAGATCCTGTCGAAACATAATCGCCTTGTTGTTATGAGCATTGTTGAGTAAGTGTGAGGCAAGAGGATAACTGTTGGAATTGAAGGACATAGTTGAGGAGGAGTTTCCAAGTTCGCCCTTATGGATTCATGGTCAGGCTACGGGGTGAATCAGGCAAGTGATTTTGGCTGCCCTGTTCTATGGTTGGGAGGAATGTGGTTGTTCCCTTTGTCTTCCCGTGGATTAGAATTCAGATATGTTAAGTTTTCTCCTTCTTTTTTCTGAATGATTTTACATCTACTGCAATGTGTTTGATTGGAACTGGAATGATTTCCATTCTCTATCTAAATGAATTTATATTTGATGCAATGTATGTGTTAAATCGGAACCGAAACCTAAACATTGATCGTGAACCTACAGTAAATCTAATATCGAGTGATCCCCTTTTGAACGAACGATAGAAATTGGCCTTTATATTCATTATGAAAGCTTAAAGGATTATGCATGGTTGAACTTTGGAAGAAATCCCCTCTAAATTAAATTCATTGTTACTTTTCTTTTTGTATGTGTCTTCTGAGTAAAATCAATGCTGAAGATTGGTATATTTGGGAGTGGAGGTTATGTTGTAACTTTCGTAATCTAACTGTATGAATATTGCTGGGAACAAAATTACTCAGTTTATAAACTCTATTCATGTTTCCTTTCCTTTTCCGACATTTTGGAGTTTATCGGGTCAACCTGTGTGGAGACCTTTTGTTCATGCAAACTCCGAAAACCTGAAGTGGCCCCACAGGCCATCGAATTTCGGGATTCGACGATTCCCGTGGTATGTTGTTCTTACATCAAGCATTACCAAATGTCGAAACCCGATATTGGATGGGCCCCTCACCTTTTTCGTAACTTCGTGATTCGGCATTTGATGTCATGTAATGTTTTGCGTCGGGAGTTAGTAAACCCTGAAACCCGAAATTGTAGGGCCCACACCCTAATCTTTTTCGCACTTTGGATTTTTATTTTTCATTTGTGTTTATGTGCCATGTGTTCGTAAATCCAAAAACCTAAAATCCCGAAGTAGTGGATCTCACATATGTTTGCTTTCGGAATTCAAGGATTATTGTATGCAATGTTTGGGTACTTGAAACCTCGAAACTTCGAACCTCAAAATCCTGAAATACAGGACCCACTCTCCTTTTTTGCCTTTTCGAAGGTTTGTTCATGTTGATGTTTGGACATCGGACCTCGGGAAGTTCCGAAATCCCAATGTGTTGGTCATACATCCTTCCACCTTTTTCATTTTTGAAATTTATGGTTTGTTGTTGGTTGGTATTTGAAAACCCCGAAACCTCGATCCCTGAAATCCCTAAATGTTAGTCCACGTAATTTCGGGAACTGTTGGTGTTTGAAGTTTTGGCTTTTGAAGTCGTGGGATTTCGAAATCCCGAAATCCTAAAGAGTTGGGCATTTCTTTTTCACATTTCAGAATTTGGTTTATGTTGATGTTGGACACTTGAACTCATGAAGTTACGAACCCCGAAACCCCAAAATTCTGAAGTGCTAGTGCAACCTTTCCTTTGTTTCACTTTTTGGGGGTTTGCATTTGGTGAGGTTTGACCTTTGTATTCACGAAATCCCAAACTCCAAAATCTTGAAATGTTGGTCACTTTTCACGATTTTGGGAGTTGTCGTCTATTGATGTTTGATGTTTGTATTCGCGAAATCCCGAACTTTGAAATCCTGAAGTTCTAGTCATTTTTCGCGATTTCAGGAGTTGTCATGTGTTGAGGATGGTTGTTGTATTTGCGAAACCCCGAACTCCGAAATCTCGAAATGTTGGTCACTTTTCGCGATTTTGGGAATTGTCATGTATTGACGTTCGACTGTTGTACTCATGAATTCCCCAACTCTGAAATCTCGAAGTGCTAGTCACTTCTCGCGATTTCAGGAGTGGTTGTTTGTTTATTTTTTTGACTGTTGAACTCGCGAAATCCCAAATTCTGAAATCCCAACATGCTGGTCACTTTTTCGTGACTTTGGGAATTGTTGTGTATTGATTTGGAGGTATGGAAGTAACAGACCGGATTACAAGTTGACTGTATTGCAGACATAGGGTAATATTTTTATGTAGGTTTTTTGTCATAAAAACCCCAAATTTGCTTGTATTATTAAGAATGTGGTAGTATTATAGGTACCAGCATATAAGAGAGTAATTTTAAATTTTAGGATCATAATTAGACATTGAAGTGATGAGAAGACACTCATTATATCATCGATTAGAAAACATAAGTTGAATGGTAAGGACAGTCGATGACAATAAGGACGCTAACAAACCTTCAGACTCAAGTTTTCTAACAGAAAGCCTACTTGCTTGAGATCTCAAAACCTTTTAAGGATAAATGTACAAACACTTTTTTTTATGATGTTTTTGAGGTACATTACATATGGTATCAGAGAAAAAGTTACAACACTAGGTCCGAGCAGGGCCACATTAATTTCTTAGTATATATATTCTGATCTATGAGAAAACTAACAAATCTTGTGAATTGCAAACATAAATCTTTTCTGTTTTGTGTTGAATAATGGTAGCTCAAGAAGGTGCAGAAATAAAGATGGAAGAGAATCCGCAACAAGGACCTCCTGGTGATCTGAGACAGAACAGTGATGGAATCTCACCCATGGAGGTGTTGGAAACAATGAGAAACCTTATAGTTGAACTACATTTTTTCAAGGCCGACAATGAAAAATTAAAGAAGGCACAACGAGAACATCAAGAGATAAATGAAGTCCTACTGCGTAGTATAGTAACCAAGAAAATCCCAAAAGATGATAACCCTGAGGAAGAGGTCAGCAAAAGGGCCTCCAAAAATTCTGGTATGAAAATAGAAAAAGGAGACAATTCATCTGAAGGGACACCTTCAGCTGAAGACAAACCGTACCAGACAGAAAAAGAAAACTAACAGACCACCTTGCAGGAGAATTTAAAAAGATTAAACCAGCTACTTTTGATGGAGAATCTAGGAAAAGAGAAGAAGTCGAAGCATGGTTATTGGACATCAAAAAATACTTCCAAATTTACAACTATTCTAGCAACATGAAGGTCATAATATCCATTTACAATCTAAAGGGGAAGGCCAACATTTAGTGGCAGGACCTGAAATTGGCCAAGGGCCTAAAGGAGAAACAATTGGAATGGTTCGACTTCAAGAAGTATTTTAATAAACAATACCTTTCTGAAAGCTATTGTGAAAGGAAGACAAAAGAATTTTATGAATTACGACTCAGACAAATGATGATGGATGACCTTATAAATAAATTTCTGGAACTACTAAGGTTTGTACCATACATCCGGGAGGATAAGGTAAAAATATAGCGATTCGTAAGCTGTTTACCATAGTCCTACAGGGACAGAATTGCATTTGACAACCTCAAATCCTTGAGTGAGGCATTCAGGAAGGCACGAATGTGTTATGACCAGTATAAACAACAGGTAGAGTTTCCTAAGACCTGGAAGGATAAGAAGAAAGATGGAATAAACCAGTGGAAGAAAGGATACCAACCAACTCCTTATTGAAATGAAACAAAAATTTTCCCAAGGAAGGATTTTCAATCCGATCAACCGAATACACAAGGTAGTGGTAAACCTTTGAAGGTAGTGGTAAACTGTGAGCCATTAAAGTGTTGGGAGTGTGGAGAGCCTCATCTAAGGAGGAACTGTGAATGTTTAATTGCAACAAACAAAACTACTATTCACAATTTGCAACAAGCCTCGACAGTAGGTGACATGGGCAGAAGTGTGCATCGGATAAATGCAGCCATAGATGGTCGACAAGCTGATCACTAGTCCTTGGCGGTAGAGATTGAAGGTAAAATCCATGACACTCGAATTTATGTTTTAATTGATCCTGGAGCTACGTTAAGTTATATTACTCCCGATGTAGTAGAGTCAAATAAACTTAAGAAACAAAATCATGCAAAATCTTGGCTTGTACAACTAGCAACAGGGACTAAAAGAAAAGTAGTTAACTTTATTTCTAATCTTGAATTCAGTTTAGATGGTCAAAATACAAGGACCAATCTGAACACCCTATGATCAGAATCTGGACCAGGGGTCTAAAAAATGCTCAATTTTCAAAGTGCTCAGAATGCAACGAAAATGGTGTCATTGCGTCTGTCTCGTTCTCCTGATTCCGGCGATATATTTATTTTTTCAAACGGAGTCCGTATGGAGAAGTTATTGAGGTCTTCTCGCCGAGCCAAACAGGCAAAATTTTGATGCTGACTGGGTAGGCCGTACAGCTGACGTGGCAGGCTGTACAGCCTGCGTGGCCGTCCGTACAGGACACATGGCGGCTCCAGCGTGTGACACGTGTCACGCATTTATGGGCTTTTTGGCATAGGTTTTGACCAATCTTGAGGTGACACATGTCACCACTGGATGGGTGACACGTGGCACCAGGGTGACGTCAACTCTCCGCGCGGCAGATTACGTGGCGGTTTATGATTGGTGGCAGCTGGATGAATCACATTGGGACACGTGGCATATGTATGGACGAATAATAGGGTGCAACGTGGCCCACTCAAGGGCTGCCACGTGGCACCCCTATTTTAACTATTTGGGCCGTTTTATAAAAATTTGTGGAGGTCACGGGGTTCGACCCCCAGACCTCCTCACCATACAAGCACCTTAACATAGTTCCGCTAACCACTAGCCCACTCTTTAGTACTTGAAATCTATACGCACTTGTTTATATTTGAATTAAACAGTCGGTAGTGGTGGCGGGGGGTCGGGCCAGGGCTAAGCCCCGGCCCGAGGTTCTATTACCCATTTATATGACCGATACCTATTTTCAACAGCGTGGGAGTTACCATGGTTTACCACGCGGCTTTATATATAAACAGGGATTTTTATATTGGCGTGATTATATATATTACATTGTGCAATGTATGACATTGCATTTTTATATTTGTATCACATATATTGCCAAGTAAAAAAATGCGCGATGGTGTTATTTTAATCACACCACATTATATGCCACAGTTATCTTAACCGTTAACTTGACCCAACCTTTTTGGTTTAAAATGGCGCGTTTTCGTGGCCGAGTCCGCCTTTTATGGCATTTTTGCTATTTTAGCTAGCTTAACTCCAGCTATTCCGGATTTCGTGGAGCCTTTGGGGAAAAAGAGAAGGGAGTTAGTTTTGGCCATATCTTGGGCTAGGGAAAACCTTTCTTGACGTTTTTTTGGTCGATTTTGGGTCTCTTCGACCTTTTGGAGCCAATGGAGCAGGTTTCAGAGCCATCGGAGGTCATTTGCAGGTGATTTTGCTTCAGGGAAGCTTTCAGGGCCACTAGGGCCATTTCAGTGCTGGAGCTGTTTGGAGGCTATGTGCATCCATTTTTGGTGATTCAAAAGCCTAGGTCTGATATTTTCGACCTTCTAAATCTTATGGAAGAGGTTTCAGAACCATTTGAGGTCATATTCACCACGAAATTCTCCATTCAAGATTCATGGGCCACCAGGGCCATTTGGGGAAAGTACTGTCTAAGGTACAATTTCACTGTTTAGTGTTTGGGAAAGAGCATGTTCAACTAATTCCTATCTTCTGATTCTGTATTTACAGTCATATTTGTCTTTTGAGACACTCTTATTCTTTTATTAGCATTTGTAGCATTTTTAATACAAGAGGACAAGCCTAGTTTGGGAGGTTTGGTCCAGCAGATGTAGCCTGAAGTGGGTGAA
>JZKD02S1988748.1:257093-337066 GCA_000966675.3 Picea glauca
GTTACTAGCCATCGTATATGCCTTGAATGTTTGGAGACACTACCTTGTTGGACGAAAATTTGACTTAAAGACTGATCATTGTGGACTACAACACATTTTTACGCAAGGCAACCTGAACGAGCGACAACGGCGTTGGTCGGAATTGCTTAGTGAATACGATTTTGAGATTACTTACATAAAGGGAACAGTGAACCGAGTGGCAGATGCCTGGAGTCTAAGGCCACGCATATTTTCAGTGTTACCCCATCAGACAAATCTACGTGAGAATATTCTCACCTTACAGCGTGATGATGACTAGTACATCGAAGTCAAGGATTTTATCGAACAAAACACGATGATGATACCATGATATGAGGGATATTCATTGGATAACGATGGGTTATTGAGGTTTAGAGGTCGAATTTATGTACCGCCTAACGACGAGTTGAGGATGCTGATCGTGAGTGAGGCTCATAGAGTCGTTTACATGGCTCACCCAGGAGTTACGAAGATGAGGGCAGACCTCAAACCATTATTCTTTTGGAAAGGATTGAAGGTCGACATAGTCAACTTTGTGGCAAGATGTCTCGAGTGTCAGCAGGTAAAGGCTGAACATAGACACCCGGTAGGTCATGATTGTCCCTGGTTTTGTAGTACTTGGTGGTATTTCTTTGGCTGGTCTGCTTGTGTCAGGAGGGACGTAGACACCTTCAGTAGCCTTAGAATCTAGGTCTGTTTGTTTCCCTACGTCAAGAATCCAGTGCCGTATCAAGAGTATCGGGCCCTTTAAAGGCAGGGTTTCCACTCTTGCGACACACCTTAGGGGATTACTAGTTTCTGCCTGAGCAGTCAGCTAGGAGCTTATCTGACCTCCTCTATCTCTAGAGCAGAGGACTAAGATTAAACACCCTGCTTCCCTGTGCAGAAATAGTAAGACCTACTACCATGGATTCTTCCCTCTGTGTTTGTACTGTGCTAAACCAATATGTCGTTTACTGTGGAAGTTTTGTGTGGTGCCTCTGTCTTGGGTAGTAGTTGCTTGCAGTTACTTTTCGTGCACCTTGCGTCTTCTTGTTGTGATCATCGTGGTTGCATCTCGTTAGTCATCAGGTGGCGACATAGAGTCCAGAGTGTCTGTTTCCCTTCCTACACGCGTGCACACACTTTTAAAACAAAAAAAAAATTTGCACCTGTTATCAGCGTCCACAAAGGCAGGGTTTCCACTCTTGCGACACACCTTAGGGGATTACTATTTTCTACTTGAGAAGCCGGGCAGGAGCTTATCTGACCTCCTCTCTCTTCGGAGCAGAGGACTAATATTAAACACCCTGCTTCCCTGTGCAGAAATAGTAAGACCTAATACCATGGATTCTTCCCTCTGTGTTAGTACTGTGCTAAAGAAATATGTCATTTACTGTGGAAGTTTTGTGGGGCGCCTCTGTCTTGGGTAGTAGTTGCTTGCAGTTACTTGTCATGCGCCTTGCGTCTTATTGTTTTGATTGTCATGGTTGCGTCTCGTTAGTCGTCGGTTGGCGACGTAGAGTCCAGTGTGTCTGTTTCCCTTCCTACACGTGCGCACACACTTTTAAAACAAAAAAAAAAAAATTGCACATGTTATCAGCGTTGTGGTCATAACGAGGAGGATGCTACATATGGTATCAGAGCTGGTTCAACTCGTGACTTGGGATTCACTACGGCTTTAATTGACATGAGTTGATTTTCTTATACTAATGTTGATCGAGTTGATTGTGTGCATGCGGGTAATCATGGTTAGAGGATGGCGTGGAGGTAGACGATGGGGTGCTAGGGGAGGAGGTGCGACGCCTGTAGCAGCATCCACGCCTGAGGGGTATAACCCCCAGGGAGGCGAGCAGGTTCTCGGACAGGAGCATATCGCAGTTGCCGATGTCGAGGTGATGATGAGATCTTTTCAGCGCATGTCTGAGGCGTTGATCAGCCGATTGGACAGAGATGAGGCCAAGGTGCCGACACTTGCTAAGGTTCCACCGCGCACACTGGCCGTTACTAGTAGCAGTCACCGTGAACTAGAGAAGGTGAATTTTCCGAGTTCTTGGGTGCCCCGGATGGCGCAGCCGCCGAGGCATGGTTGGAGAATGTGGCGATTTGCTTCGCACTTTGCGATTATACCTCTAACATGAAGGTCCGCATGGAAGTTTTTCAACTGAAGGGGAGTGCTCTTCTATGGTGGAAGACGCTCCTACCGCAGCTGAACAGGGCCATTGAAAATGTGTCTTGGGAACTGTTTGAGGAACGGTTCCGAGAGAGGCATCTTTCAGAGGAATTCATTGAGCGTCAGCTTAATGATTTCAATGCTTTACGACAGGGAGGTCGTACGGTGCTCGAGTATGAGGCACATTTTATGGCGCTACTCTGGTAATATCCGCACCTTAACTTTAAAAAGCTTAAGGTCATCAGGTTCGTGTTGGGCCTTAACGACAACATGCGTGCAAGGTTTAAATGTTTGATGCCTCAAACCTTGCACAATGTCATCCTGAAGGTAGTCGTTTAGGACAATTTTAGCTTCATAGAGAGGGCTTCATAAGCCAATCAGAAGGTTGGAGAAAAGGTTATGGGATGTGCCCTTAACCTGGGAGAGTTTGTCACGAGGGTCAACCTGTACGTCACGATCTTAGGACCTTATGATGTCGTGATCGGTATGGAGTGGTTGGAATTGCAGGAGGCGGTACTCAACTATCAGATGAAATGGTTGAGCTTGGTTGATGACGAAGGACAGAGATCGGTGATTGTAGGATGGAACCAGGGAGTTTCCAAGCGGGTTGTCTCTTCCTTACAGTTACGGAAGAGTATGCGCAAGGGGTTAAACCTATATGCGATCCTCGCGCTAAATGAGAAAGGAGTAGTGGAAGGTCTAGAACACCTTCTGGTGGTGAAGGAGTTTGCATACGTATTTCCAGAGGAGTTGCGTGGGATGCCGCCGGAGAGGGAACTGGAGTTTACCATAGAACTGAAACCAGGAATTGAACCGATAGCAAGAATGCCTTATCGTATGTCGACCCCGGAGTTGTGAGAGTTGAAAATGCAGTTGAAGGAGTTGTTGGACCTCGGACTGATACATCCTAGTGTGTCACTGTGGTGTGCACTGGTTATCTGCATTCGAAAGAAGGACGGATCGTAGAGGCCCTACATTGACTACCGTCAACTGAACAAGGCTACGATCAAGAATTAGTATCCCTCACCTAGAATTGATGATCTGTTCGATCAAATGAAGGGTGCGACAGTGTTTTCCAAGATCGATTTGCGATACGGGTATCACCAGTTACGGATCAAGAAGGATGACATCCCTAAGACCTCCTTTAAGATGATTTTTGGACATTACGAGTTTACGGTTTTGCCATTCGGACTGACAACGCCCCAGGGGTATTCATGATTTTGATGAACGGGGTGCTCCGTGAGTACTTGGACAAGTTCATCCAAGTATTCATTGATGATATTTTGATCTACTCTCGGACAATGGAGGAGCATGAAGAGCACTTGCGCTTGGTACTACAATGTTTACGATAACACAAATTGTTTGGGAAGTTGTCAAAATGCTCTTTTTATCAATCGAGGATTCACTACTTAGGGCATGTCATCTCTGGCATAGATATCGCCATGGATACAACCAAGGTTGAGGCTATTATGGAATGGACTGCGCCGACGAATGTCACAGAAGTGCATAGTTTTATGGGATTAGCAGGATACTATCGACGGTGTGTCGAGGGTTTTTCGAAGATAGCTAATCCAATCATGGAATTGCAGAAGAAAAACAAGAAGTTTGTTTGGACAGAGAAATGCGCAGAAGCATTTCAGAGGCTTAAAGAGTTGCTCACAACCGAGTCGATACTAAAGGTCCCTGACATGGACGTAGACTTCTTGGTATGCACTAACTCATCCAAGGAAGGTTAGGCGGAGTCCTTATGCAGGACGAACGAGTGATTGCTTACATTTTGAGGAAGCTGAGAAGGCATGAGGAGAACTACGCGACGCATGACTTGGAGTTACTGGCCATCATATATGCCTTGAAGGTTTGGAGACACTACCTTGTTGGACGAAAATTTGACTTAAAGACTGATCATTGTGGACTACAACACATTTTTACGCAAGGCGACCTGAACGCGTGACAATGACATTGGTCGGAATTGCTTTGCGAATACGATTTCGAGATTACTTACATAAAGGGAACAGTGAATCGAGTGGCGGATGCCTGGAGTCGAAGGCCACACATCTTTTTGGTGTTACCCCATCAGACAAATCTACGTGAGAATATTCTCACCTTACAGCGTGATGATGACTGGTACACTGAAGTCAAGGATTTTATCGGACAAAACACGATGATGATACCACGATATGAGGGATATTCATTAGATAACGATGGGTTATTGAGGTTTAGAGGTCGGATTTATGTACCGCCTAATGACGAGTTGAGGATGTTGATCATGAGCGAGGCTCATAGAGCCATTTACATGGCTCACCCGGGAGTTACGAATATGAGGGTAGACCTCAAAATTCGGGAGTGGTTGTTTGTTTATTTTTTTGATCGTTGAACTCACGAAATCCCAACATGCTGGTCACTTTTCGGGACTTTTGGAATTGTTGTGTATTGATTTGGAGGTATGGAAGTAATAGACCAGATTACAGGTCAACTGTATTGCAAACATAGGGTAATATTTTTATGTAGTTTTTTTTTCATAAAAACCCCAAAGTTGCTTGTATTATTAAGACTGTTGTAGTATTATAGGTACTAGCAGATAAGAGAGTAATTATAAATTTCAAGGTCATAATTAGACATTGAAGTGATGAGAAGATACTCATTATATCATCGGTTAAAAAACTTAAGTTGAATGGTAAGGATAGTCGATGAAAATAAGGACCCTAACAAACCTTCAGACTCAAGTTTTCTAACAGAAAGCTTACTTGCTTGAGATCTCGAAACCTTTTAAGGATACATGTACAAACAATTTTTTTATTTTTTATGGTGATTTTGAGGTACAATACAAAAGGCATAAGATAATTATAGTTCTTTCTATATTAAAACAAACACTTAAGAAAATTTTTAGTGGTATATAATACATGCTACATGTTACAGATGTGGTTCAACACTTAAAAAGTTTTAAGATTCTACATAACACATGCTATCATAACGGTTAATCATGGAATCATATACAATATAGAGTTTCCCCTTTTTCAATCTGCTCTATTCCATTAAGGGATGAAAATACAATTAATTAGTTTATCTATGAAACCCTTGCTCAAAATTTACCATAATAGAGTGCCCTAGGGTGGAACCCTGTGCCAGTAATAAATATAACCTGAAAAGTAAATCAAACGCCGAGAATTGCATCTCTAATAACTTTCGAGTGACGTAATCTCGTGAATCCATCTCCTCGGAATTATTAAATCTTGCAAAGGAAAAATTATAGGATTAATAAATAGTGTTAAGAAAATCAAACGAAATTAAATATTGAAGATTCAACATTGATTAATACTTACCTTTATCTATCCTGAATGTGATTTCCATTGGCGTTTAAGGAATGGCCCATCCACAGTCCAAAGGGGAGGAGTGGACCCAAAAATAGATGATGGGTACCCTTGCAAGGAAATAGGGCCCCATCATTAGTTTGATAACCAAAATAATTAACCAAGTATTCCAGAATGTAAATAAGCAAGTAGATAATTTCTAAACATCTAACATTTTTATAATCAGAATCATAAAGGTTCACACAGTATAGTTGTATGTACATCGGAGGCATAAAATTTCCCAATTCGAGACTACAGACAAAATTGTGGGGATTTTCTCCCTAAATGTTAAAAATTACAAGTTGTTGATTAAAAACTCAGACAAGCTACACACGGTTCTCAAGCACATAGAACTTAAGGGGATTATTGTATAAGTTTACTGGAGGTATAAATCAGATGGAATTTATGTGTATACACATAGAACAGTCTTACGACCTTAACCATTCACTATATAATTATGTGAAACATGAATGAAAAATTACATGCTAGCTACTAAATGTGTATATTTAGGTTAGAAACCTCTCTGCACGCACAGTGGACATTTTTACAAATATATTTCATGCATATTTGAAATGAATTAAGTCATAGTAAGACTCAAGATGTATACTCTGATAAATTAAGAGTCGATAGTTTGAAAGTTCAGATAGAGATACAAAACTGTATTACCTACGATTTTGTTATTTAAAAACTCAAAAGGATAAAAAATTGTAAACACCCACATCTCTAGTAAAACAGGCAACATGGACAGAATGAAACCACTTCCTTATTGCAGGGGATAGTCTTGCAAATAGAAATATCTATACAGAGTATGGCGGGTATCTCCCTTAATTTTTTCCATCACAGAGAAGAAATATAGATTAACTATTGAAAATACAGATTTAAGAGAACCCACAACTACTTACAGATAGATAACGAAATAGACAAGGAAATGTATCAAATTTTTAAAGTCCTTGCAAGACTCAAGCAAAGGAGGTAACCACTATCGAGTGGAATAGATATTTAATCACACAATACTAGAAATTGAAAATACAATAAGTTCGACTATATTTCCTTGGAAAAACTAATTGATGCAATGTTGGGCATTCTCACTCCCTATGGTTATTATTACAGTCCAGGAGTTCCTACGGGGTTTTCACAGAGGTGAATATATCTAATGCAGGGTGTAAGAAATTTAGGAACCAATATAGGGAAATAAAGTGGAGCTACGACAAACCCTAAGCATTAAAGGGTACTCAACAAAACGATATGACTATAACTCAGACCCAAGAAAGTCGAAACCAGTAAAGACATGAGGAATAGATGGTTATTGGTGCATGCTACGATATTATTGAATCACAGAGACTAGAATCATAGAGAGTTAAAAGTAACCAAGAGTTTTCTTACCTTGTGCAGGGAATTATCCAATTGGTAGATGTCTCCCCTTTTTCATTCATCCCAGGCCGAGCCCAATTCCAAGGTTCTGGCCATGTTTTTGAGTTGAACATTACAGGGTTAGTACTGGAGCTTTTTCACAAAAGACACAGAACAAAAGGAGAATGAAACAATATACCTAGAAACCCTTCGATGAGTAGAGTAATAGTGTTAGTTACCTTGCCATGTGACACGATGGAGGTGGCACATTTTGTATTCCACATGGCAACCGAGCGACAAATCTTAAGAGGTACTCATGCAATTATCCATTAATAAGTTAGACAAAGGTTTTAATTAGTGTCTGACAATCCTTTATTCGACATTCATACCAAGTCATTGCAGAGTGTGAGGACAGTTAAGTTAGGGGTGTGACTATACCCATTAGTCACACCCATCTCTCATTCAGTTAAAGGTCTGACCATATGGTTTGATCGTATTATTGAGCTCATGATGAACAATTTTTATCATTGGAACTCGTAATGATGCCAACTGTTAACCATATTTTAGTAGTGTGGTAATAGTGGTAAAATGTTTAACCATAGAAGTTTTTCCCATGAAGTCTATTACTTAGACAATTAACATGTACAACCACCATTATATTAAAAAGTTTGTGATACATTCGATAAAGGTATATGCATATTCCTTGAACCTGAATTAGTATAGGACCCTATATGGTATAAGTATTATTCATAGAGATGGTTATAATGCTAGTTGGGTTTTCATAAGTTAAACGTTAATGTTTATGCATAGAGCTGGTTGTAATTCTAGTGGGGTTTTAATCATTCAAACTTTAACCCTTTATACCTCCATTAGTCAATAGGGATGTTAGTAACTAGGAGACTAGGGTATAGTGAAGCCAACCCTTAACCTTTATAAATGTGGTTATTGTGTAGCAAGGAATAACTTAGAGATAAAGTCTCTTATATATGATTTTATGGTTGTATCAATAAAATGGTAAACTTAAAATCATTGTGAAAGTAAATAGTGATGACAAAGCTACCCACATATATTAAGTTGATGTCTTTCGAAATACGTTGTTCAAAGAGGAAATATATTTAATGTCCCTAACAAAAAAAAAAATATTTGGTAAATTTGGGGAACATTACATATGGTATCAGAGAAAAGGTTATAGCACTTGGACCTCCAAGCAGGGCCAAATTTTTTGTTTAATACATGCTATCATGTTTAATGAAAAACTAACATAAACGCTTACTGTTACAAACAATTTTGTTTTATTCTGTTGTGATAATGACAACATTGAATGAAGAGGAGATAATACTTGAGGAGAATCTTGATAAAATAAATTCTAAATATCTTGGACAGAACAACAATGGAAGTTCGGCCACCAAGGTTCTAGAGACAATTAGGAACATTATCATGGAACTACAAGTTTTCAAGGTAGATATTGAGAAACTGAAAAAAGAACACAAAGACCAGCATGAAATAAATGAATTACTTTTGCGTAGTATAGTAAAAAAGAATATCCCAAAAGATAATGACAAGGAAGAAGAGGTCAGCAAAAGATCCTCCAAAAATTATGGACTGGAAGCAAAGAACAAGAACAGTTCATCCGAAGACACACCAACAACAAAAAATAAAACAACCATAGGGAAGAAAAGAAAATAGGTGGATCACTTGGAGGGTAAATTCAACAATATCAAATCATCCAACTTTGAAAGGGAATCCAAGACAGGGGAGGAGGTTGAAGCATGGTTCCTCGATATAAAAAAGTACTTTTAGATTTATAATTATTCAAGCAACATGAAGGTCAGAATGACCATTTATAACTTGAAAGGAAAAGCAAGTATCTGGTGGTAGGACTTGAAGGTGGCCAAAGGATTAAAGGAGAAACAAATGGAATGGTTGGACTTCAAGAAATATATCAAGAAACAATATTTATCAGAAATTTACTATAAATGAAAGACCAAAAAAATTTATGAGCTAAGACTCAGCTAGATGACCATGGATGACTTGATAAAAAAAATCTGAAATGATTAATATTTGTTCCTTACATCAGGGAGGAGAAAGTAAAAATCCATCGATTCTTAAGCTACCCACCACAGTTCTATAAGGACAGAATCGAGTTCAAAAACCCTAAGACCTTAACCATAGTTTTCAGGAAGGCCCGAATGTGCTATGGTCAGTACAAACAATGGTTCGAAACTCCCAAGGCTTGGAAAGAAAAGAAACAGGAGAAAATGAACCAGCAGAAAAAAGGCAATCAACCAGCCCCTTTCAAGAATGCAACAAATAATTTCCCAAGGAAATATTTTCACTCCAATAACTAGAACACCTAAGGGGGAAGTAGACTAGTTAATCTGGGAACCAAGAAGTTTGGGTACAACCCCTGGGAACTGTTAAAATGTTGGGAGTGTGGAGAACCTCAATTAAGGAGGAACTGTCCACATTTAACTTATGCAACAAAGACCACAGTTCACAACCTGCAAGAGGCCTCTACAGTAGGAGATGTGAGAAAAAGTGCACACAGAATCAATGCAGTTGTGGATGGTCGATGAGATGATCACCAATCCATTGTAGTGGACGTTGAACCTAAAGTTAATAATAATCGTATTTATGTTTTAATTGATCTGGGAGATACTTTGATTTATGTTTCTCCTGGTGTAGTGGATTCAAACAAGATTAAGAAAGTAAACTATACTAAATCTTGGCTAGTACAACTAGCAACAAGCACAAAAATAAAAATAACATATTTCATTTATGATTGTGAATTCAATTTAGATGGCCAAAATACAAAGTTAAGTCTGAATATATTACCATTGGTTTTGTATGATATAATCATTCGAATGGACTAGTTAGAGAAACATAAATCAATTTTGGATTGTTATGAGAAATCACTTACTTATAGAAACAAAAAAAACACAGTTAGGACAGTTCAACGCATTAGAAAACCAGTCTCAATTAGGCATATTTCAGCAATGCAATTTAAAAAGTGAATGAATAAAGGTTGTCGGATTTATTCTATTCAAGTGACAAATCTATTGGAAAAAGAAAATAAACCCAACCTAGAAGATTTTACCATCTTACATGAATTTAGAGATTTATTTGTAGATGAAATACCTGAACTGCCCCCAATAAGAGAGATAGATTTCTCTATTGATCTTATTCCTGGATCAACTCCAATATCTAAGGCACCCTATAGGATGAGTTTACCTGAATTGACAGAGTTGAAAATTCAACTACAAGAACTGTTGGACAAGGAATACATCAGACCAACTGTCTCATCGTGGGGAGCACCAGTCCTTTTTGTTAAAAAGAAAGACATAAATTTAAGATTATGCATTGATTATTGATACTTAAACAAAATGATTGTTAAGAACAAATATCCCCTACCCATAATCAATGATTTGTTTGACCAAGTGGGAGGGGAAAATATTTTTTCTAAATTAGATTTAAGATCTAGTTATCACCAAGTTAGAATAAAGGATGAAGACATAAGTAAAACAACGTTTAGAATGAGATATGGACATTATGAATTTGTTGTTATACCTTTTGGTATCACTAACACACCAACAACATTTATGTGTTTAATGAATAGCATATTTAGTCAGTATTTGGATAAGTTTGTTTTGGTATTTATTGACGACATTCTAGTGTATTCGAAAATGGAAAAAAAGCATGAAGAACATATAAGGATAGTATTGCAGACATTAATAAAACACAAGTTATATGAAAAATTTGATAAATGTGACTTCTGTCAAAAGAGAATACAATATCTCAGACATGTAATATTTGAAGAAGGTATTGTAGTCGAGCCAGAGAATATAAGAGCCATAATGGAATGGCCTATCACTAAGGATGTGGCAGACATCCAGTCATTTATGGGAATTACCGATTACTACCATAGATTTATAGAGGGGTTCTCTAAGATTTCATACCCAATCACATCCCTATAGAAAAAGGGGACCATGTTTATTTGGTCGCAGAAATGTCAAGATAGTTTCAATAAATTAAAAGAACTATTAGCAACCACACCTATTTTAAGGGTAGTATACCTTCATAAAGACTTTACAATCTGCGTGTATGTGAGAAAAGAAGGTTTGGGAGGTGTCCTAACTCAAGAAGGGAACGTTATTTGTTATGAGTCATGAAAACTAAAAGAGCATGAACGAAACTACCTCACACATGACCTGGAATTGGTAGTGGTAATTCATGCATTAAAAATGTGGCCAAATTATATAATGGGAAGAAAACTTATGTTGGTAACCGATAACAATGGTGTAAAACATATAGGAGGATAGTACAATCCGCGGGATTTTTTGGATTGAGATACTATCCCAACTATGGTCGGGTAGGCTGCATCTCTTGTTGGGTGTTCATCACACCTTGGTGTGGAATGGGGTTTTGCAGCACAGCTGGGGGTTGTTGGACATACTGTTGTGGGGCCTACTGAGGGGCAGGTGATGCTGGAGGATGTGGTAGACTGCCTGAGTCTTTTATCTATTTAAAATTGACGATTTGGGGGAAATGATGAGTATAATGACCGAACTCACCGCAAAGGGTAAAAGGGAAGTTGGTGTGAATTGTGTTGTTATTTCTCCCTTCGTGTTTTTTTTTGTTGTTGCTAACATCGGGGTTCTGATTCCCTTGATTCTGGTTTCTCCCAGTAGGTTGGCTTTATTGGGGGTGATTCTCGCCTTGACCTGGGTTGTTATTGTTCCTATTTTTCCCTTTATTTTTGGCATTATTCGACGGATGGGTTGTATTTTCCATGTTCAGCTGTTCAAAAGTTTGATATTTTTAAAGGGGAGAGGGTTGAACAAAATTCACCCCATCGTGAGCATGTGGGGGAGCCATGGGCTGTGGAGGACCTGGGAATGGAAAGTATGGATTTTGTGGGGGTAGGTATCTGTTAGGTACATAGGAAGGTGTGGCACTTTCGGTAGTACTTAGAGTGTAAGCTGAGGTAGATGGGGTCCTTGAACTTGTTGGGATTGGTGGGTGTATTATGGGTGTCGGTGGTGGTCCACTGATGGGTGGAGGAATGGAAAAACGGTATGGTTGTTGATAAGGAGGTGGAGGATAATAAGGGGTTCCTCCATATGTCAGTGGATATTGAGGTGTGCCATACATTGGTGGCGGTGGGGGTTGTGGATTATGGTGCGTGGTGTTATCTATTAATCTGTATGTTTAGTGAGACATCCTAGGTTTGTCCTGGCCAAATGGCATGGGTTTTGGGAGGTTATGAAGTACTGTATATAAGTATCTTGATTGTGAATAGATGAGGTTATATTGTTGAGCCTTACTGATTTATTCTTCTTCAAATTGAGGGAAGGTGGAAGCCATAACCTTACTGAGGAGAGAGACAAGTGATATGAGAAATCAATCAAGACATTGTTGTTTGGTGGTTTCGGCTTTGCACAAACTACGTTGTCAATTCCACTTGTGAATGTGATCGGCGATATGTGTGGCTGAGGTTTGTTTAAAATTAAAGAGTAGTTCAACACCATTTTCATGGCGGATTGGTAATTGGAAGAAGGTCAAAAATTCTTTGGCCAAAGACTCGAAAGTCGCATGGGACCCCGATTTTTCGTCTACATACCATTTGGTTGATGGGCCAGTGAGTGTGCGTTGAAATAATCGTAATCAGATGGAATCATCCATAATGTTGTTGGAAAAATACCATAAGTGAAAAGTCATGACATGGTTGGTAGGATCGCCTCCTTCCTTTCCTTCAAACTTGGGGATGTCTGAAGGTAGTTTGGTGAGCATTGTAGGCCATGTGGGGTCATTCAATATGGGATCATTTGTGATTTTTCTTAGATATGGTATGTTGAGAGAGGCCAAATATGGCATCAGGAGTGTTGGTGGAGGATTAGTTCCAGCCATGGTGCGAGTGTTCTATGAACCTGACCCTTAAGGTGGGCTAGGTGGGTGGGTACTCCCCCCTTGAGAGGAAGTTGGTCCCCCGCTTCCGTGTAGAGGAGAGCGAGTGGACGGTGGACCTTGGGAATTGGAACCAAGAAAAGTTGATCCTAAGACAGTGGCACTCATTGGAGTGTGAGAAGGTGGTGCCGATGATTTGTCAATACTAGGAACTCCCCCTAATATAGGAGGGAGGTTTAGCAAGTGTCTAGAATGACGGGGATTCTGTGGGTCCCCTATGATGTCCGACTAGCTGAGTGAATGTGTGCAAATGGTGGTGAGAGTAAATAAGTACACAAGATCCTTTTGATGTAACTTTTGAACTTTACACAATATGTATTCAAATCAAAATGTAATTAGAAGTGAATCATACATAAAGTGCTATGATAAAGAAGCATATATGTGGGTAAGTGGATTTTGTCCGCATGGGGGAACAAAGAAAACAAATGCTCGTGTCCTAAAATTCATAACGTCCTTCCTCTCAAATAGCATTGGACCTTCCAATAGTACTCAATAGTGGGGTCTGAAGCCACCAGAAAAGAAACTAGTGAAGGATGAAATAATCAGTTATAATGAGGGGTAGAGGGTGCATATCCCAAAAGAGCTGGTGATATTTCCCAATAGCCATACAAAATATGATCAAGGTGCAATTGTAGCCCAAAATTGCCACCTGGGTAGATGTCCTTAAATTTGGTCTCTAGGTACCTTGGTCAAAGTGAGACATTTAGATTTTCGGCCTCAGAAATGGGTCACTGGCTGGATCCCATCCAAGAGGTGTGTGCCTCAAGGGGGGATGCACATAACAGCTGGACCTCGGCCTTTAACCCTTCATGAGTATCTCTCTGCCTTATGGTGTTAGGAACACTTGACTTAGAGGATTTAAAGTTCCCTATTTGACAACTTCTATTGTTTTGAAAATGTGAGAACCAAATAAAGGGGAATTATTTGGATGCCTATCCCTGAAATCCTACCTAGACTAAAAAAATTATTTTGGCACCTCCTGTGGAGGAAAACTTAGTGAGTTTTTAGAAAAAATTTAAATGTGGTTGTTTGAGAGATTGGGGGTGTGAACCAACCTCGTTGAAATTAAATGGGAGTGGAAAGTTTCATCAAGTAAATGGTGGGGTGTTTCAGAATCCCTTTGGAGGAAACTTACTTTGACCTCCACATTTTGAGAGGATAACTATGTGAGTGATAAGTGACTTTTGTGTGTGAATGAGTGAAAGTGTGCCAATGTTTTAATAAATTAGGTGTCACCTTGCTGCATATGGACTTCGCTTAGTCCTTACAAGTGTTGATTACCTAGTTAACTAAATTCCTTTGGTACAACCTTGCGTAATTCAAAAGTCCCTAGGAAACTAGCATGTGGACATGTGGGTCCTTTACTATTCCTTTAACTCCCTATTGTGATTTAATCTAAGAAAAACTTTGAAACTGTCCTAGATTGTGATTATGTGGGCATGTATGGGCACATTACAAAACCTTTAAAATTTGCTAGTGATTTAATCGAAGAAGGTAAATTTCAACACTATCCTATCTTTGTAGCATGTGAGCATGTATGGGCCCGTTACAATCTTAAGATGTGTTTGAAAACTAAACTAAGAGGAGTCCCAAAGGGGGTTGTTGTCCTCTCCTAAAGGTTTGTCTTTTTAAGAGAGATAAAATTGTCCTACAATCTTTTTCTGATACTCAAAGTCATTTGGAAGCGTGAGAGAAGAGCATAATAGGCGATTGTTATCCAAATTCTAGTCCGAATGAAAGTTAGATGTGTTTACAAATGATTCCAACTTATATTTTTAGCCAAAACAAGCCATCCATGTGGCAAAATGAAAGCAAAAGAGGAAATAATGATTTTAAACTCCCTAGTTGCCTATGTGTTTTGACTAATCCCTTTATATGAAGAGGGAACTAAGCGTGGTGCAAATTACAATATGCATGAAATCACTTTTAAGAAGGCTAGGCGCCTTCTCTAAATCAAAAAAACATTACAATGTGAATTTTTCTGCACAGGTGCACGGGTTTCAGTGTAGACAAAGGCGCACTAAGCGTGTGTGTGCACAGGCATAAACGAGGTTTTGGGCGCATGTGCACAGAAAACCACTGAGGTTTAAGCACATGTGCGCATGATGCACGTCTGTGGGCCAATAAACCCGCACATAATAGACACATGGCCGTGAAGAAAATTTTCGATGGAATTTTCTCAATTCAACCTGGAATTGGATGTATTGCAGGTCGTCTTGGGCCAATTAATGCACCTACAAGTTAAATAATCCAAAAGAAGATCTATAAAAACCCAAATGGGGTAGGAAATTTATACCTGAATGAGCAAAATAGAAGTGCTTACAAGCTTAGTTGGGTCAGCTAAGCAAGACAGTAGTAAGGAAAGGGTTAGAGAAAGAAACATAAAAGACTAGGCTAAGAATTAAACTAAGAAATAAAATAACAACTAAATTATTGAGCATAAGGACATAAGAACAAAAAGACAATAAGACTCATGTCACCAATGGCAAGGATTATATGAGTGAAAGAAAACACCAAGAAGAAAGAGGACTATGAGTCCCTTCTTCCTCCAAGGGAGGGCTCTTGGACCCCCACAAATAAGCTCTTTTTACAACTTTGAATGAAAATGGTGAAATAATATCAAGCAAATCCACTCAAGAGGTGAGATGGATTGCCTAGTGTAATGGTGCTAGTATACTCTTGATGAGAATCGAGGATTCCTCAAGAGAATAATGAAAGCATAACTTTTCTAATGAAATTCCTTGAAAATAAAGTGCACCCATGTCCTTGTTTTATAGCACCTCTTTAAGGTAATGTGCAATCAACTTATAGTGTGAAAAGAGGTTAATTAGGGCTTTTTTAGGTCTTTGACCAGCCACCTAGTTGGATTCAGTAAAGATTTGGGTGTCAAATCAACTTGGAAACTAAACCAAAAGTGGGTGGGAGGCCGACCAATCTCATAATTGTGCCGTTCTTAGATGTGCACGGCTTTTAGAGACCACAGCCGTGCATCATGCACATGTGAGCTTTTCTTGCGTTTATGGATAGTTTTGGACCTTTTGTAAATGCTTTTGTGGTAATTTTGGTCCATGAGTGACCTCATAACTGTTTGACGATGTTGGATTCTTGTAACCATTTGCGGACGAAATTTCAGTGATAACACTTATAATGTTTAAACTTCAACATAGAAATATTAAAAACTACAATTGAAGCTTTCTCATTCATCCATTCCCAATATTTTATACTATTTGTGTATACCGGGCCTATTCTTTATTTTTGTTGTATATGGAAAGTCATGATCGTTCCATGGATTTTTAGATTTGTTGGTTCTCTTATCAAAAACTACAATTGAACCTTTCTCATTCACTCATTTCCACCATTTTAGGTGATTTACGTACACGGGGCCTATTCTTTCCTTTTGTTTCATATTGAGAGTCACAATCGTTTCATGGATTTTTAGATTCGTTTGGTTTTCTGTTTTGTTTTAGGGTTTGTAACTACTATGAAAAGCAATTATCCATTGAATAACATAAAATTTGAAGTCATTAAGTTCATTATTATGTATGTGTTGTCTGTCCGAATGAAGGATTGCGAAGAACGGTTAAATATGTATGCCAGATATGTCTCTAAGAAGGTAGAGAATCCTGAAAGACGGGAGAAATGAAAGAAACGTTTGTGAGGGCCTATGCCTTGGAAGAAATGATTGTGCCTTGTTTACTTTTTTGTTTCTCAAACATGGGGAACCCTTTTTAGAATTCGGTGTATAGTCAGAAATCAAAGTTAAAAAGGTCGACCATGAAGAAATTGTAGAGGGAGGTTGATAGGACTGAAAACATGCGAATGGAATTGGGGAACCTTTTGAGAATTCGGTGTACATTCTGAAATCAAAGTTAAAAAGGTTAAGCATGAAGAAATTGTACAGGGAGATTGATAAGACTGAAAACATGCGAATGGAATTTCGAAGCAGACGAGTACAAAAATTAATTTTCAAAACACCAAAGGTTGTTGATCAGCTCGGTCAGAAGGTCAATGGTCTTTGAATATATATATTTTGGTCGAAAAACTTTTTTATTTTGGTCATGGCAACGGTCTTGATCTCGACCTATGCAACTTTTGATGGTTGATTATTTGGTAGCCTTATGGGTTGTATATGTATATTAAAAAGAATGCAATGGATGATAACATGCTTGCTTCCAAAGAAAAAATATTTGTAAACCGAGATTTGGCATTCGCTATCAATTTCCCTCACAAACTAAACCAACTCGATATTAGATATTTTTTCTATTTTTTCCTAAATTACTTCGATGTTCATTATTAAATATTTAAGAGTATTTTAAAGAGATTAAAAACAAAAATGAAACCTAAATAGTGGAATTTCCAATGTTTTGAGTGGATATTTATAATCAATGAGGTGTCTACTTGAATTCTTTGAACTTCTTTTTAAGTTGAACACCATCCACATTAAATGTTGAACAAACTCATTCCATTTAAGTGATTAATATTATTACATTTAAAATGTTTAATATTAATGTTTTCCTCCTCATTTAGGAAAGAGAAACCTAATCTTTGAGATTTTGACCCTTTAATTTAGTATCATCTTCTTGTGAGTCATTAACTCTAAATGTGTCCATGTGACATACAGGTCAAATTAGAAAACAAGACCAACTTCAAACATAACGTATATTTCTCTTCATGTCTTTCAAATAATACTAAATTAATGGAAAACGTGTTTTTACTTTTAAATCATCAACATCTCACATTATTTACTTCTAATTTTAAATCACCACCATATAACCTTTCATGAACATCAGAATTTGACAAAGACTAGTGATGAGTGTACAATTTGACATTAGTTAAAAAAGATGAACTTCACAATGTGTCGTAACTAATTGGAATGTCCCAAATGAAGTAACATGTAATGTACCTCAAAATCACCATAAAAATAAATAAATTTGTTTGTACATTTATATCCTTGAAAGGTTTCAAGATCTCAAGCAAGTAAGCTTTCTGCTAGAAAACTTGAGTCTGAAGGTTTGTTAGGGTCCTTATTGTCATCGACTGTCCTTACCATTCAACTTAAGTTTTCTAATCGATGATATAATGAGTATCTTCTCATCACTTCAATGTTAAATTAAGATCCTTAAATTTATAATTACTCTCTTATCTGCTAGTACCTATAATACTACCATAGTCTTAATAATACAAGCAACTTTGGGGTTTTTATGAAAAAAAACCTACATAAAACAGTCGACTTGTAATCTAATCTATTACTTCCATACCTCCAAATCAATACACAGCAATTCCCGAAGTCACGAAAAGTGACCAGCATGTCGAGATTTCGCAAGTTCAACACTCAAAAATATAAACAAACAACCACTCTTGAAATCGTGAGAAGTGACCAACACTTCGTGATTTCAGAGTTTAGGAATTCATGAGTACAACAGTCGAACATCAATACATGACAATTCCTGAAATTGCTAAAAGTGACCAGCACTTTGGGATTTTGAAATCCCGCGACTTCAAAAGCCAAAACTTCAAACACCAACAGTTCCCGAAATTACGTGGACTAACATTTTAGGATTTTGGGGATCAGGGTTTCAGGGTTTTCAATTACCAACCAACAACAAACCATAACTTTCGAAAAAGTGAAAGGCGGAAGGAGGTATGACCAACACATCAGGATTTCGGAGTTCGGAACTTCGCGAGTTCCAATGTCCAAACATCAACATGAACAAACCTTCAAAAAGGTGAAAAAGGAGAGTGGGTCCCGCATTTTGGGGTTTCGGGGTTCGAAACTTCATGTGTTCCGGTACTCAAACATAAACATATGCAAACTTCCGAAATGTGAAAAATGGAAAAGTGAGACCCGTATTTTGGGATTTCGGGGTTCAGGACTTCACAAGTTCTGATGTTCAAGTATAAACATATATCAACTTCTGAAAATGCGAAAGAGGAATTTCCCAACACTTCGGGATTTCGAGGTTTCGGGATTTCGGGATACCACAACTTCAAACGCCAAAACATCAACCAAAAAAATAGTTCCCGAAGTCGCAAAGAGGAAGGAACTTGGGGTTTACATTTTGGGATTTCAGGGTTTGGAACTTCGCGGTTTTGGGGCTGCAAATGTCGAATCACTACATACGACACTCCCAGAATTCTGAAAGCAACAAGATGTGGGATCCACTGCTTCGAGATTTTGGGTTTTGTGATTTACGAACACATGGCGCATAAACACAAATGAAAAAGAAAAATCTGAAATGCGAAAAATATTAGGGTGTGGGCCCTACAATTTCGAGTTTCGGGGTTTACTAACTCCCGATGCAAAACATTACACGACATCAAATGCTGAATCGCAAAGTTACAAAAAAGGTATGGGGCGCATCCAATATCGGGTTTCGGCATTTGGTAATGCTTGATGCAAGAACAACATACCACGGGAATCGTCGAATCCTGAAATTCGATCAGCTGTGGGGCCACTTCAAGTTTTCGAAGTTTTCACAAACAAAAGGTCTCCACACAGGTTGAACCGATAAACTCCAAAAGGTCGAAAAATGAAAGGAAAAATGAATAGAGTTTACAAACTTAGTAATTTTGTTCCTGGAAATATTCATACAGTTAGATTACGAAACTTACAACATAACCTCCACTCCCAAATATACCAATCTTCAGCATTGATTTTACTCAGAACACACATACAAAAAGAAAAGTAACAATGAATTTAATTTAGAGGAGATTTCTTCCACAGTTCAACCATGCATAATCCTTTCATCTTTAATAACGAATAAAGAGGCCAATTTCAATCGTTCGTTCAGAAAGGGATCACTCGAGATCAGATTTACCATAGGTTCGCGGTCAATGTTTAGGTTTCGTTTCAGATTTAACACATACATTGCATCAAATATAAATTCATTTAGAGAGAGAATGGAAATCATTCCAGTTCCAATCAAACACATTGCAGTAGATGTAAAATCATTCAGAACAAAGAAGGAGAAAATTTAACATATCTGAATTCCAATCCGTGGGAAGACAAAGGGAACAACCACGTTCCTCCCAACCGTAGAACAGGGCAGCCAAAATCACTTGCCCGATTCACCCCCTAGCCTAACCATGAATCCATGAGGACGAAATTGGAAAATCCTCCTCAGCTATTTCCTTCAATTCCAACAGTTATCCTCTTGCCTCACACTTACTCAACAGTGCTCATAACAACAAGGCAATTTTGTTTCAATAGGATCCTCTTGCCTCACACTCAATCCACAGTTTTCATAACATCAAGAGTGTTCATGAATCCTTTCCCAGCATAATTGGTAGCGTCCTACCTCCTCACATATGTTATTTATCCCTTTTTTGCCGAGGTCTTTTCTCTCCTTTGGGGATTTTCGCAGCTTTTCTTAATCCCTAATTTTCAGGGGCTGCCAGTGGCCAAATTTCTGATTTTCCACTTGTAATCATTAGCCTAGAGGCAATTCTAGCATGTTCCCCACTCATGGAGTCATGGTCAACTGATTTTAACATGGTTGTTCCATTTGTCCTCCTGCAGTTAATATAATTATTTTGTTGTGGTAAAAGTTTCATAGTCAAATAGTTAGTTGGGTCCAAACATATCTCTACCCAGCAGTTACAATAATTAAATACAATTATTAAATTCGAAATTTAGAATTGCCATAAATGGAAAAAAAATTCCAGATTCGAATTTGCCAAAAACGGAAATAAATTTCCAACAAATAAAAATAGAAATATTTATTTTTTGGGGATGTCACATCCTTTCCCCCTTCAGTAAAACACTATCCTCAGTGTTCATTCCATTCCTAGAATAGGATTGGATGAGATTTCCGCAAATCTCCCTCCAATTCCCAAGTGGCCTCCTCAGGACTAAAGTGCTTCCATTGCACCTTTACCTGAGCAACAACTTTGTTCTGAAGTGTTATTTCTCTCTGGTATAGGATGCACAGGGGTTCCACCTGGAACTCTCCCTTGGGTTCTACCTGCACCAAGTTCTAATCAATCATATGAGTAGGGTCATGAATATACTTTTTCAACAAAGAAACATGGAATACATTATGAATTCGTAGATTAGCTGGAAGTGCAAGCTGATATGCTACGGGTCCAATTCGAGCTAGTATATTGAAGGGACCACAAAACTTGGGTTCTATCTTGGCACAGTTCCCCAACTTCAGCGATCTTTTTCGGGCTTTGACCTTCAAATAAACATGGTCTCCCTCTTGAAATTCCAAGTGTCTTATTTTCTGATCCACATAGCTCTTCTGTCTGTCCTGTGCTTCTTTCAAGTTTTGTTGTACTTTCTTTACCATGTTCTCCATTTCTTGGAGCATCTCTGGTCCAACCATGAGTCGGTCAATCGATTTATCCCAGCTAATCAGAGTTGTACACTTTATGTCGTACAATATTTTGAAAGGGCTCAACTTAGCCGGAGTTTAGTACCCATTGATATATGCAAATTCCACCAAGTGTAAGTAGTCTTCCCACTTGTTTGGTTTTGTTATTACATACATGTAAATCATATCTTTTATGATTTCGTTTGTCCTTTCGGTCTATCCGTCCATTTGTAGATGATAACTCGTGCTGAAATTCAAATTAGTATTTATCCCTGCAAACAATTACTTCCAAAAAGCAGATGTAAATTTTATGTCTATATCTGAAATCACCATTTTAGGAATACCATGCAGTCTAAAAATTTCTTTCATGAATATTTCATCAATGTTAATATCTTTAAAAGTAGACTTTACAGGAATAAAATTTGCAGACTTACTGAGTTTATCAATTACAACCATGATAGAATCATTATGTTTTTGAGTTTTAGCCAAACCTGTGATAAACTTCAGTGAGATGGTTTCCCATTTCAATTCTGGTACTGGTAATGGCTGTAATAGGCTAGCTGGATGTTGGTGTTCAGCCTTAACCTGGTGGCAACCTTGGCACCTAGCTAAGTATTCTATTGTTTCACCTTTCATATTAGGCTAGTAAAATAGTTTTCTCAGTGTTGTTATTGTTTTCTGGTAACTTGGATGGCCAGAGTATGGTTTCTTATGCACTTCATCTAAAATAGTTAATTTTAGCTCTGCTGAATCTGGTACGTAAAGTCAGTTTTTAAATCTTAATAGTCCCTCCTTTTCGATACATATATCTGGTTCATATGAGTTTGTGACACTATTTTGCAATTCTGCCATCATCTTAGTGTAATTTTCGTCATTAACACCTATCGTTCTGATTCTTTGTTCTATATCACTTTTTGTTCTGCTGATATTTATCTCAAATAACCCATGGATTCTGCGGCTTAAATAATCTACTAATTTATTTTCCTTACCCTTGATATGTCTGACTTTGAAGTCAAATTTTCTCAAGAAGGCTTTCCACCTTGCTTGTCTCGCATTAAGGTCTGGATGGTTAAACAAATATTTCACTCCACTATTATCTATCAATAATAAGATTTTTCTGCCCATGATATAGTGTCGCCACATTTTTAAGGCATGTATTATTGTTGCCAATTCTAAATCACGAGTGACATAATTTCGCTCGTGTTCCTTTAATTTCCAGGATTCATAACAAATCACGTGCCTTTCCTGAGTTAGAACATCGCCTAGCCCCTCTTTACTTGTATCAATGCATACTGTGAAGTCTTTATTTGGGTCTTCTACCTTAAAGATGGGCGCCGATGTCAATAATTCTTTTAGCTTGTTAAAACCGTGTTGACACTTTTGCGACCAGTTAAACTTGGTCCCTTTATTTTGTAGTGATGTGATAGGGTAGGCTATCTTGAAGAACCCTTCTATAAATCTGGGATAATATCTAGTGATTCCCATGAATGACCAGATATCTTCCATATCTTTAGGAACTGGCCATTCCATAATGGCTTTTATCTTTGTCCTAATTATTGTATTTCTTTTTGATAGAAATCATCATGTTCCTCCTCCATTTTAGAATAGACCAGAAGATTGTCGATAAATACTACTACGAAATTGTCTAAGTACTAGCTAAAAATACTATTCATTAAGCACATAAATGTGGTTGGTGCATTAGTGAGTCCAAAAGGTATGACTACAAACTCGTAGTGTTTGTATCTTGTTCGAAAAGTTGTTTTGTTTATGTCCTCGTCCTTTATCCTAACTTTATGGTAACCGAATCATAAATACAATTTTGAGAAGATCTTGGCCCCCCCAACTTGATCGAACAGATCATTTATCCTAGGTAAGGGCTATTTGTTCTTAATGGTTACTTTATTTAATTGTCTATAATCGATACATAGTCTTAGAGTACCATCCTTCTTTTTTACAAAGAGGACTGGTGCTCTCCATGGCAAGACACTTGGTCTGATATACTCTTTATCGAACAATTCCTGTAATTGTATTTTTAATTCTGTTAGTTCTGGTAGACTCATTCGGTAGGGTTCTTTTGAGATAGTGGCTGATCCGGGTAGTAAGTCTATGGAGAAATCTATTTCTCTCCTAGGAGGCAATTCTTGTATCTCATCAACAAGCCTGTCTCTGAATTCACGTAGGGCAACAAAGTCTTCTAACTTGGGATTATCTTATTTTTCTAATAGATTCGTTACTTGGATGGCGTAAACTTGACATCCCTTTCGAATACATTTCTTGAATTGCATCGCTGAAACTTATCTGACTGACACAGGTTTTGGTATGCCTTGGGATGTTCTAACAGTGCCAAAATTATCTTTATAGCTAAGTATCTTTGTATAACAATCTAGTACTGCTTTTTGTTGTTCCAACCAATCCATCCCAATAATCATATCATAAGACCCTAGTGGTAGGATGTTCAGATTGGTCCTTATCTTTTGATCATCTAAACTGAACTCAAGATCAAAAATAAAGTTAACTACTTTTCTTTTAGTCCATGTTGCTAGTTGTACAAGCCAAGATTTTGCATGCTTTTGTTTCTTAAGTTTATTCGACTCTACTACATTGGGAGTAATATAACTTAACGTAGCTCCAGGGTCAATTAAAACATAAATTCGAGTGTCATCGATTTTACCTTCAATCTCTACCACCAAGGATTGGTGGTCAGCTTGTCGACCATCTATGGCTGCATTTATCCGATGCAAAATTTTGCCCATGTCTGCTACTGTCGAGGATTCCTACAAATTGTGGAGGGTAGATCTGTTTGTTGCAATTAAATGTGGACATTTCCTCCTTAGATGAGGCTCTCCACACTCCCAACACTTTAATGGCTCCCGGGAGTTTTCCCCAAACTTCTTCATTCCAAGGTTTACCGGTTTACCGCTACCTTGCGTATTCAGATGATTGGAGTGAAAATACTTCATGCCTTCCTGAATGCTTCGCTCAAGGATTTGGGGTTTTCAAACTCAATTCTGTCCTTGTAGGACTGTGGTAAACAACTTAAGAATCACTGGATTTTTACCTTATCCTCCCGGATGTATGGTATGAACCTTAGTAGTTCTAGAAATTTATTTATAATGTCATCCATCGTCATTTTTCCGAGTCATAATTCATAAAATTCTACTATCTTCCTTACATAATAGCTCTCAGAAAGGTATTTTTTCTTAAAATACTTCTTGAAGTCGGACCATTCCAACTATTTCTCCTTTAGGCCCTTGGCCAGTTTCAGGTCGTGCCACCAAATGTTGTCCTTCCCCTTCAGATTGTAGATGGTCGTTCCGACCTTCATGTTGCTGGAATAGTTGTACATTTGGAAGTATTTCTTGATGTCCAACAACCATGCCTCGAATTCTTCTCCTGTCCTGGATTCTCCATCAAAAGTAGTTGGTTTAATCTTTTTAAATTCTCCTTCAAGGTGGTCTGTTTGTTTTCTTTTTCTATCTGGTATGGTTGTCTTCAGCTGAAGGTGTCCCTTCAGATGAACTATCTCCTTTTTCCATTTTCACACTAGAATTATTGGAGGCCCTTTTTCTGACCTCTTCCTCATGGTTATCATATTTTGGACTTTTCTTGGTTACTATACTACGCAGTAGGACTTCATTTACCTCTTCTTGTTCCTGCTGTGCCTTCTTCAATTTTTCATTGTCGGCCTTAAAAACTTGTAGTTCAACAATAAGGTTTCTCATTGTTTCCAACACCTCCATGGGTGAGCTTCCATCACTATTATGTCTTGGATCTCCAGGAGGTCCTTGTTGTGGATTCTCTTCCACCCTTATTTCTGCATCTTCTTGAGATTCCATTATTCAACACAAAACATAAAAGCTTTTTGTTTGTAATCCACATGATTTATTAGTTTTTTCATAAATCAGAATATATATTAATCAATCAATGTGGCCCTATTCAGGCCCAGTGTTGCAACTTTTGCTCTCATACCATATGTAATGTACCTCAAAATCACCATAAAAGAAAAAAAATTGTTTGTACATTTATATCCTTGAATGGTTTCAAGATCTCAAGCAAGTAAGCTTTATGTTAGAAAACATGAGTCTGAAGGTTTGTTAGGGTCCTTATTGTCATCGACTGTCCTTACCATTAAACTTAATTTTTCTAATTGATGATATAATGAGTATATTCTCATAACTTCAATGTTTAATTAATATCCTTAAATTTATAATTACTCTCTTATCTGCCAATACCTATAATACTACAACAGTCTTAATAATACAAGCAACTTTGGGGTTTTTATGAAAAAAACCTACATAAAAATATTACCCTATGTCTGCAATATAGTCGACTTGTAATCCGGTTTGTTACTTCCATACCTCCAAATCAATACACAACAATTCCCGAAGTTGTGAAAAGTGACCAGCATGTTGGGATTTCGGAATTTGGGATTTCGCGAGTTCAATAGTCAAAAATATAAACAAACAACCACTCCCAAAATCGCGAGAAGTGACCAGCACTTCGTGATTTCAGAGTTCAGAAATTCATGAGTACAACAGTCGAACGTCAATACATGACAATTTTCAAAATTGCTAAAAGTGACCAATACTTTAGGATTTCGAAATCTCGTGACTTCAAAAGCCAAAACTTCAAACACCAATAGTTCCTGAAATTACGTGGACTAACAGTTCGGGATTTCGGGGATCGGGGTTTGCAAATACCAACCAACAACAAACCATAACTTTCGAAAAATTGAAAGGAGGAAGGAGTTATGACCAACACATCGGGATTTCAGAGTTCAGAACTTCGCAAGTTCTGATGTCCAAACATCAACATGAACAAACCTTCGAAAAGGGTAAAAAGGAGAGTGGGTCTCGCATTTCGGGGTTTCGGGGTTTGAAACTTCACGAGTTCCGGTACTCAAACATAAACATATCCAAACTTCCGAAATGCGAAAAAGGTTAAAGTGAGACCTGCATTTTGGGATTTCAGTGTTCAAGACTTTGCAAGTTTCAATGTTCAAGTATAAACATATATCAACTTCTGAAAATGCGAAAGAGGAATTGCCCAACACATTAGGATTTCAGGATTTTGGGATACCGCGACTTCAAACGCCAAAAAATCAATGACAAAAACAGTTCCTGAAGTCGTGAAGAGGAAGGAACTTAGGGCTTACATTTCAGGATTTTGGGGTTCATAACTTTGGGGTTTCGGGGTTGCAAATGTCGAATCACTGCATACGACACTCTCCGAATTCCGAAAGAAATAAGATGTGGGATCCACTGCTTTGATATTTTGGGTTTTGGGATTTACGAACACATGGTGAATAAACACAAATGAAAAAGAAAAATCCAAAATGCAAAAAAGATTAGGGTGTGGGCCCTACAATTCTGGGTTTCGGGGTTTACTAACTCCTGCTCCAAAAAAATACACGACATCAAACACCGAATCACGAAGTTATGAAAAAGGTAAGTGGCCCATCCAATATCAAGTTTCGATGTTTGGTAATGCTTGATGCAAGAACAACATACCAAGAGAATCACTGAATCCCAAAATTCAATCAGTTGTGGGGCCACTTCAACTTTTTAGAGTTTGCACGAACAAAAGGTCTCCACATAGGTTGAACCGATAAACTCCGAAAGGTTGGAAAAGGAAAGGAAACATGAATAGAGTTTACAAACTCAGTAATTTTATTCCCGGAAATATTCAAACAGTTAGATTACGAAACTTACAACATAACCTCCACTCCCAAATATACCAATCTTCAACATTGATTTTACTCAGAACACACATACATAAAGAAAAGTAAAAATGAATTTAATTTAGAGGGGATTTCTTCCAGAGTTCAACCATGCATAATCCTTTCAACTTTCATAATGAATAAAAAGGACAATTTCTATCATTCGTTCAGAAAGGGATCACTCAAGATCATATTTACCGTAGGTTCACGGTCAGTTTTAGGTTTCGGTTCCGATTTAACACATACATTGCATCAAATATAAATTCATTTAGACAGAGAATGGAAATCATTCTAGTTCCAACCAAGCACATTGTAGTAGATGTAAAATCATTCAGAAAAAAGAAGGAGAAAATTTAACATATCTGAATTCCAGTCCACGGGAAGACAAAGGGAACAACCACGTTCCTCCCAACCGTAGAACAGGGCAGCCAAAATCACTTTCCCTATTCACCCCCTAGCCTGACCATGAATCCATGATGGAGAACTTGGAAACTCCTCCTCAACTATGTCCTTCAATTCCAACAGTTATCCTCTTACCTGACACTTACTCAACAGTGCTCATAACAACAAGGAAATTCTGTTTCAATAGGCTCCTCTTGCCTCACATTCAATCCACAGTGTTCATAATAGAAATAGATCTCATGAATCCTTTCCCAGCATACTTCGCAACATCCTACCTCCTCGCATATGCTATTTATCCCTTTTTTGGCCAGGTCCTTTCCCTCCTTTGTGGATTTTCACATCTTTTCTTAATCCCTAATTTTCAAGGGATGCCAGTGGAAAAATCTCTGATTTTCCACTTGTAATCATCAGCCCAGAGGCAGTTCCAACTTGTTCCCCACTCATGGAGTCATGGCAAGCTGATTTTAAGATGGTTGTTCCATTTGTCCTCCTGCAGTTAATATAATTATTTTGTTGTGATACAAGTGTCATAGTCAAATAGTTAGTTTGGTCTCAACAGATCTCTTCCCAACGGTCACAATAATTAAATACAATTATTAAATTCAAAATTCAGAATTGCCATAAATGGCAAAAAAATTCCAGATTCAAATTTGCTAAAAACGGAAATAAATTTCCAACACATAAAAATAAAAATATTTATTTTGGGGGGATGTCACATAACCCCATTTGGAATTTCATGTTGCGACATAACTGGGAACATAGAAATTCGACATAAAACATTCAACATAAATGTAACATACTCAACTTTAGTCAACCTTGCTCCACCATAGTGACATCGACAACCATGCCCTATAAAATCATATCACGGGGAACCATAGTCTATGCATGTTATCCATGGTTATGTTGATATAATCCTTGCAACATAACCCAACTCTTCGTGTATGTTGCAATGTGACATAACCATTGAAGAAGATACCATTTCCTTAAAATCCAACTTGGATTAATATCAAAATGAAAAATCACCATTTTGGAACATCTCACTTTAACATAACTCGTAAGGAATTTTTCTATTTGAGACAACCATAAATAAATTGGCTACATGATGTATTCCTTCAATGTGACTAAACACAACATATCCCTACATGAACATTTCAATGTGATGGTCATGGCCAAACCTTAATATGTGAGGAACATTTCCCTTTGTCAGAATGTGATGAAAATTTCCCTATGTCACAACGTGTCAAACATTTCCCAACATCAGTATGTGATGAACATATCCCAATGTCAGATTTCCACTATCATATCCCAACTTCGCAATATGAAAAACATAAATTGGTTGTTTCACAAACATTTCCCAATGTTGGAATGTGGCAAACATTTCAAAATGTCATAATGTGTCGAACATTGGCCAACGTCGTAATGTGACATTCATATTTGAACATCAAAATGTGTTGAATATTTCCTAAATTCGGACTCTAATGAACATTTCCTAATGATTGATTATGAAAAACATTTCCTAACATCAAATTCTATCGAACATTAACCAATGTCTCATTGTGACTATCATATAGGAACATCATAATGTGGAAAAAAATTCCAAATGTAAAAATGTGACGAACATTCCCCAATTCTATAGTGTCATAATGTGGCATAAAAAACCTTTCCTCGCATTGTGATACACAAAACCTAACGCCACATTGTGATGAACATATCACGATGTCACAACAAAAAGAACATAGACCAATGTTACAATGTTTCGAAAATATACCAATGTCACAATGTTTTGAGCATAGCCCAACATTAGATGTAAAAAAACCAATTTCACAATGAGATGTATAAAACTCTTCATCGCAGTGTGACATACAAAACCCAACATCTTAATGTGTTGAACATAACCCGACCTTTCAATGTCATGTTAAAAAACAATGTCGCAATGTGATGTGAAAAACCCAATGTGGCAATGTGACAAAAATAGTCTAATGGAACAATGAGACAAAAATCACCCAACATTTCCCAAAGTCACAATGAGATGAGCAAAACCTACAGTTGCAATCTCACAAAAAAACCCTATTGTTGCAATCTAAAAAACAAAACTTGAACAACATTGCAATTTAACATTTCTATAGTAAACCATGGTTAAACATAATCAATATGGTTTACCATAATCATCTCTACATGATCTACCAATGTCAACCATGGTCATGGTTAACCATTGTCAACCATAGTCAACCATGATCATGGTGAACCATAGTCAACCATGATAAATCATATTCAACCTTGGTCCATGTGAAGGTTAACTATGATTAACCATAGTCAACCATCGGAAACCATAATCAACCATGGTTAAAGTCAACCATTGTCATCATCATGGTCATTTATAGTTAGTTGTAGTGAAGGGCATGGTCAATTGTAGTCATAGTTAAGGTCAAACATTATCAATCTCATCCATAGTCAACCATAGTCATTGTCAAGCATGGTCTCGACCAACCATGTTCAACTATGGACAATCACTATCAACCATGGTTAACTATTGTGATCCGTTATCAACCATGCTTAACCATAGTCAACCCATGTCATGGTCAACAAAGGTCAACCATAGTCACCATGTTACTAGTCATGGTCATGGTCAAACATGGGCAACTTTGATCAACCATAGTTAACCATGGTGTATGTCAACCACAGTCAACCATGGTCATGGTCATGGACAACCATACTAAACCAAAGGAAACCAAGGTCGACTAAAGTTAACCATGGTCACTATCATGGTCAACCATACTTAACCATGGTAATGGTCAACCAAGTTCAACCATATTCAACCATGTTGTTGGTCATGGAAGACCATACTCTACAATGATCAACCATCATCATCCATGGTCAAGCATCATGATGGGCATGGTTATTTTTGGTCAACTGTAGTCATGGTCATGGTCAATAATGAATGGTCAACCACATTCATGATCAACCATAGTCATGGTAAATTAGGGTTAACTATTATAATTCAAATTTTCATCCATATTCAACCATGAACATGGTCATGGTTACCCATAGTTAACCATAATAAACCATTGTCAACTATGGCCAATGATACTTTTGACCATCCATACTCATGGTCAATGAAAGTCAATCACAATCAACCACGGACATAGTAATCGTGGTCATCCACTAATACATTAATACATTATTACATTTAGTACATTAATGGTCATATATGACTATTATTATTAATGTAGTATTACTTTATTAATGTATTAATACTCTATTAATGTATTAACACATTAACATAATAATGCCATACTTTAATGTGTTTATGTAATAATGTATTATTACTTTATTAATATATTGTTAATAATTAGCCCGCACAAGTGTAGACCGATTGACAAGTGGCATGTAAATGGAAGGAAATATGTAAAGGAGGTCTCAAGTTCGATTCTCACCTCGATTTATCCAGAGGTGTGCTTGTAGGAAAGATTTGACCCTCTTTTGCACCTTTTTTGTTGCACCTTTTTTTCCACCTGAATGAGAAAAACATAAGTGCTTACAAGCTTAGTTGGGGAAGCTAAGCAAGACAGCAATGAGGAAAGTGTTAGAGAAAGAAACATAAAATACTAGGCTAAGAATTAAACTAAGAAATAAAATAACAACTAAACTATTGAGCATAAGGACATAAGAACAAAAAGACAATAAGACTCATGTCACCGATGGCAAGGATTCTATTAGTGAAAGAAAACACCAAGAAGAAAGAGGACTATGAGTCCCTTCTTACTCCAAGGGAGGGCTCTTGGACCCCCACAAATAATCTCTTCTTACAACCTTGAATGAAAATGGTGAAAGAATCTCAAGCAAATCCACTCAAGAGGTGAGTTGGATTGCCCAATGTAATGGTGCTAGTATACTCTTGATGAGAATAGAGGATTCCTCAAGAGAATAATGGCAGCATAACTTTGCTAATAAAATTCCTTGAAAATGAAGTGCACCCATGGCCTTGTTTTATAACACCTCTTTGAGGTATTGTGCAACCAGCTTGTAGTGTGAAAAGAGGCTAATTAGGGCATTTTTAGGTCTTTGACCAGCCACCCAGTCGGATTCAGTCGAGATTTGGCTGTCAAATCAACTTAGAAGCTGAACTAGAAGTGGGTGGGAGGCTGACCAATCTCATAAATGTGTCATTCTTATTTGTTCGTGGCTTTTAGCGACCACAGTTGCGCATCGTGTGCATGTGCGCTTTTCGTGCGTTTCTGGATAACGCATGTGCACGCGTGTCCTGTGTAGTCATAACGTACTTTAATTTCATCACTGATTGTATAGTTTTGGACCTTTTGGAAATTCTTTTGTCGTAATTTTGGTCCATGGGTGACCTCATAACTGTTTGACGATGATGGATTCTTGTAACCATTTGTGGATGAAATTTCAATGATAAAAGATGCCTCGTGATGGATGAGGTTAGGAGCATACGTATAGCCGAAATTCATCAATATTTCTTCTACTGAGAGTATCGTTATAAGAAAGAGAGATAGTGAGAGTGCCAAGAGTTACCCATTAGAGGGATAAGGGAACCTATGGAACCCAACCTTCCATAAGGTGTGTAAAAATAAACTATGTACAAATGAGGCGGGCATGCCCCATGCTCATGTCATGTAACTCAAAAAGGAATGGTGTGTTGATGTAGACAACTACAACGCCCTCAGGGGCGGTCGTGATAAAGGAAGAAGACAATTGTACGGAGGAACATACTTTGAATAGTAGGCAATGATATCTATAAGAAATAGCGCAGTTTTTGTAGGCATTGATAGCCTAGCCAAGTTCAGAGGTCTTCAGAAAATATAAGAAACAACTACAATAGTCACAAAGTAAGACCCACCGTAACATGAGAAAGTGTTGAAGTTGAATGGTACAGGGGTCAATGACATCAAAGAGAAATTGTGGTCTCCCTATGCCATCTGAGACCTCTCATTGGAAAGGTAATGAGATTCAAGATATTGTCGCCCTTCTGGAAGGCTTTGCTGATGTCGACAAAAGGGGGACGCGACGCTCAGAAGCAAAGGGCTTCGTGAATTCTACGAGGTGAGGTTAGGAACTAGAGGAGGTACATGGTCAAAGTCAATATGTATGAAGACTCAAGATTGCCCATGGTTGGGGGTATATACAAAGTATAAGTGGCCACAATCATTCAACTAGGTCGAGTGTCAGGGGGACAACAAGACATGGGCTAAGTTGTTCCAGTAGCGGGACAAAGTGAACAAACTCAGAGGGTAGAGGTAAGTGTATTGTGGGATACTCGAAGTATATGGATAATGTCAGCAGGGGTAGATGAGAAGGAGTGCCCCAACCAAGGGTGACATGGGTTGTGTTTTCCAAAAAAGGGAAGAAGGGCGCCAAAGGTGACGCCAAAAAGGTATGTAAATGCTGGAAACAAAGGTTTTTTTACAATAAATAAAGAAGAATTTGGGATGAGTGTACAAATACAGGAACGGGTTCCCCAATGTAATATGGTTGGGCAAGTTAGGGCACCATTAGCTTGGAGAATTGGTGGAAGGTGGGGGCCCCATGGGTGGGTTCCTGTATGAGGTAGATGAAATGGAGAGAAATTTGCAAAGGGGAAAACTAATTATGGATGAAATGGAGGGTTCATGATACTGCGGAGGTGCAGTCAAAATAGAACCTTGAAGAGATAATCAGGAAGTCCACTGGGAAATCTAGAAAAATGAGGAGAAGGAGTATGTGGCTGATTCACGACATGATGTAAGACTATTGAGACTCCCGTCGCTAAAGAGTTGAAAAACAACATGAGTGTCAAAGTGAAAAAGGGTGCTATGAATGAGAAAACTCATGTGGGGGAGAGTGTTATTGGGTGACACTACCTAATATGTAATGGAGGTGTCAGTACTGCAGAGCTAGAGATGGGGATCCTAGAGGCAAATTTCAGAGGGTGTGACTGGAGATGTAATTTAGATTCAGAGGGAATGATTACATGCCAGTGTTGATTATATACCTGAAGGGATTATGTTGATGTATGATGACCAACTACCTGCACACATCAAAACCAAATACCTGACATGAACAATATCTGAAGAGAATCGAACATACAAGCATTTAATTGATAATTCTGAACATGAGCATGCATACCTTGAATAGGCCTGGCAGCTTAAATGTTGACATAACGCGAGGTCCTCCAACAAGCTTGACAACTTAAATGTTTGCATACTGTGAGGTCCTTAGACAACCTGAACACCTTAAATGTTTATCTAAATGCGTTTCTCGGAGTACATTTTTCCTCAAAATTTTCCATAATATGTTTCATCCTTCTTCTATCTTTGCAATGCACTTTCGTCATCGTTGAAGATAAATGCGTTGTTTACTGGTTCAGTGAGTGCTTCTTCTTCATTGGTTCAGTGCTTGCTGTTTTTTGTTGTTTGGTTCACAATTCCACCTGCACTTCTTCCTTTCATCGTTTCAAAGTAAGTTTCCATGCCATGGTTGCATTTTCTATTCCTTGTTTGTTGTTCAATTTTTTCAGTTTGGAAGTAAGAATGTTTGCTTATTTCTACTGGCAAGCTTGCCATATGTTTCTGGTTCCTTTTGTGCTTCAACTGCAGTTTCGTATCATTGGAGATACATATGTTGTTTATTGTTTTGGTGGTTCATTGGTTCTTGTGTTATTGGTTGTGTTTGTTTGGCTCAGGTTTATGCTTTGGGGTCGTGGGTCTGCAGCTAGGCCTGTTCGTGCTTTGTCACTGGTTTGGTGCTTGTTGTTTTATTTTGTTTGATTCGACTTTGCAGGGTTGGGGTCCTGTGCCGACAATTGTAGTGGGGTTTTTTTTTTGTATTATTGTTTTTGTTTTGTCTCTTTATGATGTTCAGCCCCTGCACCCACGAATCAACATGCAGTTGTGTTATTTTTCTTGTCTAGTGATACATGCTATTTATCCTTTACATAGACTGGTGTGCCCATGATACAATCTGTCTTGTACTTGAAATATGATAGGTACAACAAAGATTGTGCAAAATTATATTTCCTTTTCTAGAATCATTTCTGGTTAGTTTTCCATGAAAAACTAATATCTTGTATCGTGGGCACAACGGTCCGTGTAGAGGATAAATAACATGCATTTCCATCAGTGAAAGAATATATGGATACTTTTCCATGGAATAACATAAATCGTTTAGCTACGACCATGCAATTTCGCAATATTTTGTGGCTTCTTAGATATTTTGGACATGGAAAAAGAAATTACACGTTTACAACTATGGATGGAGAAATGAAAAGGTTCATGTTTCTGCCTATCTTTTAGACTATTCGTTGAGTGTATTTTTTCTATATGTACATATTACTTCATGTCCGTTGTATGTCAACATCCATTCATGTTCATTGTATTTTGTGCGTTCCCACATTCAAACAAACAGAATAGCGGGAGAAAATGACGGAGTCTTGACTTCACCACTTGAAGAGGATATATAAAGGTGCATTCTTGTGTTGATATTTCATATTGCGTTGGTTTGTATTTCATTTATTATTTGTATATGTGTTCTCCTAGTTTATTGTACCTTCATTGCATGCATTCCTACATACTGACCTGCTTGATGTCTGTTGTGCTTTTGCTGCATTGCTACATTTACAAAAACATAATGGGTGGAGAGGATGATGAACTCTTTGGTGGGAATGTAGTCGAGGAATTACAAAAGTGGATATATGTGCTCTTATTTCATATTCCAGTGTTCATTTTTTCATTTACTATCTGTAAATTTGTTGTGCTTGTTCATTTTACATGGTTGTCTTCATATTAACTTGCCTTCATTTCCATTGCATATTCATTGTTGGTACCTTGGAAGAAACATGTTGGGTGGAAAGGAAAATGAATTTTTATGTGCAACAGGTTGCATATTCATTGTTGGTACCTTGGAAGAAACATGTTGGGTGGAAAGGAAAATGAATTTTTATGTGCAGCAGGAGAGGGTTCTATGGTACAATCCTAGAAAAGGTGTACCAACTGTGTTGGTAAATTAAATATGACAAGTGTGTGGGGGCATATAATATTAGACTTGAAAAGGATGGCTTGGCAGCAATGGACCTTTCTTCCCTCCCTATTTCTAATTTTTCCATTTTCTATCATCCCTTTTGTTTTCTAATTGATCTTCTTAATGCATACAATTTTACACTTTTTTTGTCCTTCTGATGGAAATTATACAATGCATATGCTTGTTTAGTCTTGATGTTCATCTTCACATTCTTTCATCAGAAAAAGTTGGACTAGCGACATGGTGATGAGCAGTGAGTCATCCCAGACATCAGCAAACTGACAAGGGAAAAGGTAAATATGCATACACTTTTCTCTTAGTATGATTAACAAACAAATATCCTCGACTATTTATTCATCTATTGCATGGTGAATATGTTGATGTCATCTGCAATGCATGGTTTACAGTTCACATGAAGTATTAACAAGTACAAGTGAGACGTCGAATATAGCACATGTTCCGTAGACTAAGAGGTCTAGTTACAAAACTCTAGGTCCATGGTTCATCGAAGTTATGTGTGTACTTATATATTTATTCTAGTGAAAGAAGGATACAAAAAAAATATAATTACACACTTTCATTCACTTTAGTTTTTCTGTTCAAAAATTGTGCCCAAGGCTAGAGTTGTAACACCCAAAATACTATCAATAGAGGACTTGAACAACCGTCGAAATGGACAGGTGCTCATTGAGGACATAATGGTCATATATAGCACCTACTTGGACAAGGAAAACTAAAATAGATCCATTATGCATGCTAACATGATAGACAAGGAGGCCATGATGACAGTGACACAGACTGTTCCTACACAGCTTGTGCATAAACATGCAGAAAAGATATTTTTGGGTAATGGGATATCCATTACAAATTTTAATATATTGCCAAAAAAAGTATATGACCATGGTGATTGTGATTATATTATTTCACTCAACAAAACAAGTGTTGTGGAAAAAATTCTCGTTGTTTGTTCAGAATATCGTTTCATCCCATATGTGACTATCTGCCAGCTTACATAGAGTAGTGATATTAACCCAATTGGAACCATTGCCGCAACTATCACATTGGTGAGAAAACTTGGCTCGAAACACATTCTCCATATAAAGGATGGAGAGTCAGACAATGGCAAGGCAATGGTAACTCCTTCCATATCCGGTTTTGTCCTTTACTTTCACATGTGCATGTATCTTAGGTAAGTTACACAAATATTGTGTTGTTCTATATTGTAGCTGCAATTTTTCGATACCTATTCAATTTTTTTTTCATCAATGGAGAAACAATTGAATAGAGGGAAGATTCCATTCATTCTCTTCAAAAACATAACAAAGAAAAGGGATGTTAGAGAAAGGATCTTTCAGACAACCCAGGAAACGTTTGTAACATATTTGTGAGTAGATATAGTACAAGATCTGAAGAAACTAGCTACCTCTACAACTGTTGTGCGTATACATCCACAAAAAATATCCTCACTTTGCTTATACAAATATTCTTCACGAAATTTTTGCACCTTGTTTTATATTATTATATATTTTTTTTAATGCGGGGAGGGGCGCACTTGTGTATTATATTGTTAAATGTATTAATTCTTATGCTCAGGTTCCCAGGTTGAAAGTGTTTTAATTGCAGTGAATGCATACTCGACCCCTTTTGAACCTGTATGTGCGAAATTCAACTCTCCTAATTCTGCCTCCACTTTGATAAGTGATGATACGATTGATTGTCTACGATGCGGTGAAAAATGTCCATATATATATGGAAATTGCCTCAGTTATTCCATCTGAACTGTGGGCAACACAACTGTGCATTGTATGGTTAGGCAACCTTTGTTACAAAATGTGCTTCCTAAGTTGGAAAATTTGTCGTATGAAACATATGTACTATGTACAGAAAAAGGCAAGCATTGTCTACATACTGCGTGACTTTTGAATGCACAAAAAAATTACCTTAAATGAGGACAATGCAATTTTTCATATTGAATGAAGAAGGGGGAAAAATAAAATATCAAACTTTGGAAGGAAACGAAAATACCCCGTCTATCTCTGTAATATTTTTTCAACATCCAGAGCAATGTTCATACGACTCGTCTACTTGGGATTGCATGTGCATAACATTGTTCTGTCCAATAAATGGGAAGCATGGAAGAAAACCCCATATATCCCATGGCCCTAGTTATTTTCTACTTGGTACATATACGAGATTTTAGAGAAAACGAATGCCATGACGCCTTTTCTTTGTATATCAAATTGTTTGATGCAAAGGTCGACGCGTCTTGCTCTATGGAACCTTGTGGGAACTTGCTTGCAGCCTGTTTGGAGTTTGATTGGTTCTTGGCTGTATGCTTCCTCTGTCAATTTGTATATCACGGAAATTCGACTATTTTTTGGAGGACACAAAACAAATCTGCCAGGTAGTTTATGTGGCACTGTGAGGCAAATGTAGTATGTGGCTTGTTTTAACATTTTTACTTGATCAATGAACTTGGTAAAATTAATCTCTACGAAGTCCAATTGTGCTATCATATCAACAAGAGGCCCTTAAAATTCAAATTGGTCGTTCTTATGCTTGCGATGATAGAACTTTAAAAAATCTTTGTTTTGTTTCCTTCAGTTTTTTAAAAATAAATGATTTTACATCTTTTGATAGTTTTATGTGACTGAATTATACAATATCAATATTTACTATTAATAATTTAGTGCTTGAAAATAACGTTTTTAGATAATGTTAGATAGGATGACCATTCATAAACAATCACAATCTTGAGCCCGCTAGTCCTGGAGTCCGTCTATCAATTTCTATGTCGCAAAACAATGAGTATTGTTTGGAGGAAGTAGAACAATAGAAGTGCAATGTTGACCCAGCCAGCCTGTAGGTCCTCTTTTCAATTTGTATATCCCAGAATTGTGGGTGCTATTTGTAGCACTTGAAACAATAAAGGCCCAATTTTGAGCCCGCCAGCCCGAGAACCTATGATCCCAAAAATGGATAAGTATGGAATGCGAGATTAGTACATGCTCTATAAAATATCATGTCCACACTTTATAGTACACATTTAGTATGTATTACTCATTTTTCAGAAAATTCCTTGGTACAGAAGTTGGCAGATTCATGTCTTCATATTTTACTTACATTTATATCACTATCCCAACCGGTCGCTTCCTCTTTTCATATTGTACAAAATTTTTGGCTCGTTGTTTTCCGAATAGGCGAGTTACCGGATCAACGGGTTCAATATTGATAATTTATGTAATTAACTTGTTCAATATCAATATTTAAAATTAATAATTTGGTATTTGAAAATTACGTTTTTTTTTTAAATGTTAGATAGTTGATAGGAATGCCCATGCTTAAACAATGGCAATCTTGAACCCACCAGTCTTGGAGTCCGAGTCTGTCTATAAATTTGTCTATCGCAGAAGTCTGACTGCTGCTTCGAGGACACAAATCAATAGAAGTGCAATGTTGACCTACAAACCACAAGTCTTCTTGTCGATTTTTGTATCATGGAACTCTGGGTGTTGTTTGTAGGGCATTGAACAATAGAGGCCAAATTTTGAGCCCACTAGCCTGAGATCCCGTGATCCAAAAAGTGGAAAGGTGTGGAAAATGGGATCTCTACATGCTCTATAAAGTCTCATTCCCATAGTTTATAGAAGTGCATATTTAGGATGTATTTCTCATCTCCTCTGAGTTCTTTTTGGAAGACACAGAACAATAGAACTGCAATGTTGAGCGAGCTAGTCTGCAAGTTCACCTGCCAATTTGTATATCGCAGAGACAACCCACAATTCCGATTGTCAATTTGTATATTGCGGAACTCTGGATGGTGTTTGTAAGGCACATAACAATAGAGGCCCAATTTTGAGCCCACCAGCCCGGAAACCCGCCACCCAAAAAGTGGGTAGGTATGGAATGAGGACTCCATACACACTCTATAAAATTTCATGTCCATAGTTTATAAAAGCACATATTTAGCACGTATTGCTTGTTTCCTCCGAGTGTTATTTGGAGGACATAGAACAATGGAAATGAAATGTTGAGACTATCAGTGTGCAAGTTCACCTATCAATTTGTATATCGTAGAACTTTGGGTGCTATCTGTAGGATTTACAGCATTAGAGGCCCAATTTCGAGCCCACCAGACCGACAACACGCGATCCAAAAAGTTACCAAGTATGGAATGCGGTATATGTACATGCTCTAAAAAAATATCATTTCCATACTTTATATAAGAGTACATACTTAGTATCTATTACTCGTTTTTTCGAAAAATTTTAGGTGTTGAACTTGGTCGATTCACGTCTTCAAATTTCAGTTACTTTTATATCACTAGCCCAACCAACTGCTTCGTTGTTTAATATTGTAATAAACGAATATAGAGTGGCCAAACCCTAGTTGTGCTATCACATCAACATGAGGCCCTTAAAATTCACATAGCCTGCAAACCCGCTTGTCAATTTGTATATCGAAGAACTCTGGTTTCTATTTGTAGAGCATGGAACAATAGAGGCCAATTTATATATAGCATAACTCTGGGTTCTATTTGTACAATACAAAACAATAGAGGCCCAATTTTGAGCCCACCACCCCAAGAACCCGTGATCCAAAAAGTGGCTAAGTATGGAATGCGGGATCAATACATGCTCTATAAAATATCATGTCTGTACTTTCTAAAAGTATATATTATGTATTAATCATTTTTTTTGGAAAATTTATTGGTGCATAAATTGGTGGATTCACGTCTTTAAGTTCCACTTACTTTTATATAACCAACCCGACCGACCGCCTCCCCATTTCATATTGTACAAACCTTTTTGTCTAATTCAATTGTAACATATCAATATTTAATATTAATAATTTATTATTGAAAATATTTTTTTACATAATGTCAAATAGTTATAGGGATTACCATCCATAAACAATCATAATCTAGAGGGCGCCATCCCTGGAGTCTATCTGTCAATTTGTATGTCACGGAACTCTGAGTGATGTTTGTATGACAAAAAACAATATGAGTCCAATGTTGACCCAGCTAGCTTGCAGGTCCGCTTGTCAATTTGTATATCATGGAGTTATGGGTACTATTTGCAGGCCATGGAACAATGGAGTCCCACTTTTGAGCATGCCAATTCGAGAACCCACGATAAAAAAAGTGGCTAAGTATGGAATGTGGGACCAGTTACTGTATAGGAGGCTTCAATATTGTGTTTCCATTGTTTCACTGCCTGCAAACAACACCCTCACTTGACCCACAAATTATCAAACAAATTGAAAACAATACGAGTGAAATTTTGACCCAACAAGCTTGCAGGTCCACTTGTCAATTTGTATATCATGGAGTTCTGGGTTCTATTTGTAGGCCACGGAACAATGGAGGCCCACTTTTGAGCCTGCCACACTGAGAACCCATGATAAAAGAAGTGGCTAAGTATGGAATGTGGGACAAGTTACCAGATAGGTGGCTTCAATATTGTGTTTTCATTGTTCTATTTCCTCCAAACAACACCCTGACTTCCTTGACCCACAAATTAGCAAAAAAATTGAAATAAAGGAATATGTACTACGTGAAGTGTAATGGAACAATCATATGCATGCGAGGACATTAAAATTCAAATTCATCGTTGTTATAATTGCAGTGAAGCTAACAGTACATAAAATGTACTTAAACATCCAAAACATGCAATGTTGACCCAGCTAGCCTGCAGGTCCACTTGTCAATTTGTATATAGTGGAGTTTTGGGTGCTATTTATAGGACATGGAACAATGGAAGCCCACTTTTGAGCCCACCAAGCCGAGAACCCATGATAAAAAAAGTGGCTAAGTATGGAATGTGGGACGAGTTACCAGATATGCGGCTTCAATATTGCGTTTCCATTGTTCTGTCAGTTGCAAACAACACCATCACTTGGCCCACAAATTAGCAAAAAAATTAAAAATGATAGGAGTGCAATGTTGACCCAGCTAGCCCGCAACTCCACTTGTCAATTTTTATATCATGGAGTTCTGGTTGCCATTTGTAGGCCATGGAACAATGGAAGACCAATTTTGAGCCCCCCAGGCCGAGAACCCGCGATCAAAAAAGTGGCTAAGTATGGAATGTGGGACGAGTTATCGGATAGGCACCTTCAATATTGTGCTTCCATTGTTCCACCGCCTGCAAACAACACCCTGACTTCCTTGACCCACAAATTAGAAAACAAATTTAAATAAAAGAATATATACTATGTGAACTGTAAAGGAACAATCATATGCACGAGAGGACATTAAAATTCAAATTCGTCAGTGTTATACTTGTGATGAAACTAGTAGTACATAAACTTTACTTAAACATCCAAAAAATTATTGCCTTGTAACTTTTCGATGCTTCTCTTATACAAACAGTTCCTGGAAACTATAAACATCACTCGTTGCACCTATTCCTTCATTGAAGAACCTGTTAACACGTTTAATGGACTCCATATTTACTGTCAATACCAATTCTCGGTTCCAAAAATTCCCATTCACTTTCTCTTTTCTCTCTACCTTCCATTTCTTTACTTACTCATTTTTTGGAAAATGTCTAGGTGCAGGATTATGTGCCCTAGGTATATCTTCTACCCTCTTTTTTTTACTCATCCGACTGCTTTCCATAGTTGGGCATTTCTTGGAATCTGTTTCGCAAGTTCATGGGTGCACAAAATGTACATGCTATTACCACTACCTTCGTACTTGTTTCCAGATATGGAATAATTAAGCTTTAATGCTAGTAGTTCATCCAGAAGGAACCCTTAAGATTTTCATTAATGTCCAGAAGGGTGGAGAAGATTTGTCATTGCTACAAATTAAGCCAACATTTGTGGAGAAGTGTGTTATCCTTTCCAAGTGTTCATTTCAAGCATGAGGAGATATGTTTTTGTGCACCGATAGGTTGGCGCCTTTAAGAAATATCTAATTCTTCATCTCTCTTTATTGTCACCGTGACCTTCACACTTTTTTCTAAATATGAAATTAGTGAGATTTAATGGTAACAACTCATTCCACACGAACTTTGGAAATATTCATTGATCAGTGAAAGGCTCGAGGAGATATTTCATCGATACGTATCAAACCATAATTTACGGAGGGTTATATTATCCCTCCCCAATTTTCATTTGAAACATCATCTAGAGTAAACAAAAATTCTCGTTAACTTGTGGTAGTAGTTCTATCTAGATACAGTAAACACATTTGAGCATAATGGGAAGATATTCCACTATTCCAAGGCATATTCTTACTACTCGTATCGCTCCGCCTAGGAGAAAAAAAGGATATACTCCTTTGGTACACCGAGAGATATATTTCAGGATAAACAATTCCAAGGCAACCCTGCCTTCTCTGAGAACCTTCCCAGTTGCATTGAAGGCTGGCACAGAGGTTGATGTCATGGATTCCAATATGGAAGAAGATGATCTTATGGGCACTGACACGAAAATGGATGATGGCAAAGTAGAATCTGTTCCCACTGCTGCTTCCAAATTGAAATCACCCATAATGTGTGGAACTTCCCGTCTCAATGATGGCAGTCCTAAAAACACCAAAAGGAGTTTCAGAAAAGAAACCGATGTTGAACGCAATTTCCTCTTTGTAGCTCGAAATTAGGAATTCCAAAGCTCCAAATTAGCTTGTTCTAGGTTAAAATGTTTCCCTGTAAAGAAATTATATGTTGATGATCCTAGAGATATATTTCAAGTGAAAAAGTTATTCATTTGCGGTACTAATGTCCTATTCACTGGATATACAATTAACATCTTCAGGAATCAGGTCCATAAATCTCACTACTGCAAGGCATATTTCTACTAGACATCTCCTTCCACCCAAAATGGACTAATTTGGGCCTCTAGAATTGCACGTGCAATTTGTGTCCCAGAAGTTTTTTCCACTGTGAAGAGGCCATTTCTAGTTGTGTCCTAACTTTCAGTTAAGGGATATTCCATTTTCCCTGCAACATTTTTCATATTATTCATCACGAGAAGCTTCTGAAAACTATACATTTTACCATAGGATGATTCATCAAGGAGAAAACTACAAGGATCCTGCATACTACAGATCCCATGCCTGTGTTTGTGTCAGATACATTAAATTTTTTGGCCCAAAGAACTGGGTCGAATTTCTATGGATAGATGTATAATACTGAGTGTTTTTATTTATTTATTTTGATGGATTTTCTATTAAAAAAAAAAATCCTTGGAGTCTTTCTTGCCGCTTCTTTTCTAGATTTAACGCTTGTTCTCATCAGCATGGTTTGATGGTCTTGTAGTTCTTCGATATTGTGTTTACTTAGGTTATTTTTTCTAATATGGAACGTGTAACAATTATATGGCAATGTACTGTGTCAATCCACCAAAATTTTATGCAAACAAAAAATGTATTACACATAGTTTCAAACCAACGTTCAATTCTATTCGCAATGCAGATACAACATAGCAATACCAATGTACAATGTTGCAGCAAAATCATCATTCTTGTTTCCAAACATGCAATTATTAAGTTTAATGCTAACAACCCATAATGCAAGAAATTTAATGCTTAAGTTGATATGTTACATTCATGGAAGAATGTGTGAAGAACGAACTTAACCCAGAAGATCTAGTAAAATCTAATAATCAAAAAAGCATTTGCTGGAAATTAGTAAAAAATGAAGTTTAATACTTAAGTTAATATGTTAGAGTCATGGAAGAATGTCTCAAGAACATATTTACACGCAAAGGTTGCAATAAAATCTAATCTTCAACAAATCATTTGCTGGAAATTAGTAGAACATGATGGTTTTTGCAACAATGATGGTTACCCTCCACCTTTCTATTTTCCCACTCCTTTATCCCCTGTAGTTTCTCTTCCTGGTTACTTAATATTTTTTTTTACGAAAATGCCTTGCTACGTGGCTTAGCAGATTCACCCGTTTCCATCGAATGCTTCCCCTTTCTCTAAATTGCTCCTCTATTGTTCTGTGTCCTGCAAGTAGAACCCATAGTTCTGCGATATACAAATTAACAGGAAGACTTCCATGATGGCTGGCTCAACATTACAATTATATTTCTCCATGACCTCAAAACAACATTCGAAGCTTTGCAATATACAAATTGGCACACGGGCTCTAGGGCTGGTGGTATCAATATTACCATTGTTTACGGATGGAAAAGTGTTGAAACCATCCATACCACATTTGTGTCACAGAAGCTATATTAAAGTGCAAAGCATTTCCTTTATAGTTCTATGTCCTGCAAACAAAACCTATAGTTTTGCACTATACAAATTGATAGTAGGACTTGCGGGTTGGTTGGCTGAAAAAAATGACTTAGAGTTCTATGATATATAAGTTGATAGACGAAGCATACAACCAAGAACCATGTAAACTGGCGCATCGTATTCCTAGTTGTTGTTTTTTGTGCCTGCCACCTTCACACTTCTTTCCAAGTATATATATTGGCAGGAAAAACAAATATCTATTATAGATGTGAATATATTGTCCCTTTTTTTCTATCTTCTATACTTAGCCAAATATATGTTTCTCTTTTCCTTAAACTTTATCTTTTTCATCACTTATTTGGTTTTTTTTTAAATATATGATTTCACCCGTGGGCGTGCTTGCGGGTTCGCTCTTGCACTTGTGCTCTTATATTGTGACACCTACCGACTGCTTCCCCATTACATGCCAAGAAACTTCTATGACCGCATATTCTCGGTAGGCGGGCTCTAGATCGGACTTATATTGTTCCATGACCTGCGAACAGTACTGCCACTTCCACCATATACAAATTTACAACCGGACTCAGATCATCCCCTCTTCCATATTACGGTATACCTATCATGGCCTCTTATGTGGTATATATTTTTCACTGAAAACTTTTGACAAATGCAATTTAACCGTCAGGTCCTCACGTCTTCTATGTAACTATTGTGACCCCATTTTTGAAGCCCACCTCTCTGCTTTCCATACTTCGCTATTTATTTGAAATTCATTCGCACATCATCAGTTTTGTGGGTTCAAGAAATACTCAGTTCCTAATCATTGTTCCTTGTTCTCACACCCTTTTTCGATTATAAATTAAAAATTATATATAAAGTCTTATTTATAGGCATGTAATTAGCAATCTTTGATTTCAAACATCGCAGAATGTCATTTTCACGTCGTCGAGTTGGTCCCTTCACCAAAACTTCAATCCTCGCTTCCAAGAACAAGTATGCTCGACCATTTCCCTATTCCATACTTAGCCACTTTCTTAGAATTCTGCAAATATGCAATCTGGACGATGAACTGCCCCAACATGCTCTCTTTCGTTTTACACGTTTTGTAGTCAAAATTTCTGATACATTAAATTTGATCATGCAACACTTGCCTTTCCTGAGCATGACCCTAACCCTTTTTTTGAATCCCATCCTACCACTTTTTATACTTTTCCATTATTTCCTTGCTCTTCACCCTATCCATGACCTTCGCACTTCTCTATAATAAAAGAAAAAAAAATTGTTTTTGATATATATACACATATTGTTTCTAAATATGCAATTACTGACATTTATTTCTAACAAATCATCATGCAGGATCCATATAGATTTTGATTGATGGGAGAAAGGCTCAACGATATCTCCTATTAATGCCCATTAAACCAAGATTTGTGAGGGTTTTATTATCCCTTCTGAGTTTTGATTTCAAAATCATGAAATTTCGTTCACACGTCGCCGCCTTCGCACGTTCACAAAACCTCCAATCCTTAATTGCTCTTCGTCCTACCCGCCACATTCGCATTTCTAAATATGTAATAAGTAAGGTTTAATTATAACAATTCAACATGCACCACCCATACATATTGTCATTAATTAGCGAAAGGCTCCAAGAGATTTCCCATTCATAACCATTTAACCAAGATTTAGCGAAGAGTTACATTATCATATCTAAGTGTTCATTTCAACTGTCGTCTGGAGAAAACCAACATTCTCATAAACCTATGGCATCATATCAACAATATTTTTGTGGAGATATAGTGAACATCTTCGAGCACCAAGACCAATACTTCCAGTGTTCCAAGGCATATTCTTATTACTCAACCTCTGCTGCAGCAAACCAAGTAATTTGGACCTCTAGGATCGCTCATGCAGGCTATGTCCCTGGGGTTTTTGACTATAAGGACCTGGTCTATTGGTGTGCTAATAAATTTATTTGAGATAAAATAATCATTCCACTGTGGGACAACTCTTTTGTTTCTTTGTCACCTCATGTATTCCACTATATGTTAAGATTGTCAAAGCCAACATTGACGTTCAAAGGAGAATATTGCAAACAGTTCCTAGAAAAGAATAATAAAGGGTTGGACCTCTTTCCCTATTTATTGGAAGACTTGATTCTAGTTCTTGAAGATATCACAAGCTTGCTTCTTACTTAGAATTAGTAAGATATCAATAAGCTTGCTTCTTATTTCTTAGTAAGATATCACAAGCTTGCTTCTTATTTCTTGTCCATGATCCCCAACTCTTCTTGTACTGCATGCTAGGATCATGATGGATAGGCTGCACAAATTTCTTTCTAGGATCCTGCATCCATTGGTCAGTCAAAAAATTATTTCTATGCATAGGTATAACATATCTTTCACTATTCCTATCAGACCTATTCATATCAAACTTTCTTTTATCTAACAATGTTCTATTTTTCAGGCTCGGAAAAAATCTATCAAGTGTACCTAAATTCGTGCTTCAGAAACAAAAATAAAAATAAAATATTCCACTTATCTTACCTATATAGAGCACAAAGTTTTCAGATCTAAAACTTGAACTATTCTTACCTTTACTAGAGGCTAGAGCTTACAGATATTATCTCTTTTCTGCGGAAATTTCTACTTTTACCTTTCCTAGAGCATAAAGTGTTTAGATCTCACTTCTTTTCTTCAATATCAGCCTCTTTTCTTGCAGATATGACCTCTTTCCTTCAGATCTAACCTTTCTTTTTCAACACAAAGCTTCGTAGGTCAAGTAGAATACTGCGCACTAGGGAAACAAATCTACGCACAGAGCTTATTTCGCACAAAGCTTTTTCTTCTTTAGTTCCCAACAATCATAGTTCCAGGTCCCTGCAATGGAACCATTTTTTGGCACAGGGACAGACCCAGGGTTCAACGTTGAAGAGCACACCAACAAAACCCTAACTACCGACCCTTTCGGCAACACCTAAGTCTCACCCGAGGTAGAGGTAGGGGTGGTTATAGGACTCAGATGTCTGCAACCTTAGCTAGGACACCAATCTATGATTATATCTTATACATGGCACTTAGCATAGATCATTCATCAATATTTAACACTTATGGTACTTCACATATAGTATAGAGCACCGTAGTGAATACTTAGACTAAAGATGATTCAGTACTTAGCCATAGAAATGTAGATTAGATTTAATAGATGAATCACTCAACATCTTATATATCATATCTAACATTCATACATATATCATAAGCACAGAGCATAACTAGATCTATTTAATCATAGCAAGCACTTAGCCAAGAAGGAGATAATCACATTAGGTCGAAGCACAGAGCACAATACCCAAAGTTATTGTGGTTCACCCCCACCCTGGGTCTATGTCCACAAATCCTTCTTCTCTATATTATCTTGGTCAAGCAGTTACATCACATAGCTTCCGTGACCCTCACTTCGCATAGGACATAAGATCTACACAACTCTCTAGATCCTTCTTCCTTGCACTTCAGAACAAAAATACAAGAAATTGCACTTAGCTTTTCAATATCCTTACAATCATGCATAGATAACTTGCAATATACATCTGATCACACCGATCCAGCAACTAGCACTAAGACTTTAGCTATACATCACATAGATGTACTACTATCCTCTACTTACATTTCCTAAGTATCTATTTATATATTACAGAATGGTCCTAAGTGTGGGTAAATCCACCAGCCGACATCCATTTCCCTTTACATCAACCCCAAACCCTATAAGGGATCCAAAAATAGGTCTCGGTTCAGTAATTTGTGCTTCGTGTTGTGCTGGATATTTGGCAAGTTGTCATAGTCCCAAAAACGGTCAAATATGACCAAGTATTCTTCAAAAATTGGTCAAGGTCCAACAAGATGCCATCCAGCATAGTTGTCCAATGGACATATCCGAAACCAAAAAATTTGACGATGATGAATCTTTCATGTTCCAGAGCATTGTTTTTGACAACCATTCCAAAAAATTGATAATTGAAAAAAAAGATGTAAAAAATAAGAAAGGAAAATCTCGTTTAGAGGTTGACCTTTCCAACTTGTAGCCTTCCCAAATCTATCAACTTCACAACGTGAGTGGAGATGCACTTCACGATTCCATTGGAGGCATCGAGGCCGAGAATGCCAGACTAAAGGACTAGGTCAAGGAATTGGAAGAGGCTTTGATTCCTATGTCATTGCTTGTCAATCCTTTGGCAATATCCATGCCTACCACCCCTGTATACAACTTAAAAGAAACTTCCATCCTCCTTGCATACTGTAGCGGATATGTGGATAATAATATGAAGAAAAATTGTGTAGTAGAGTCAAATAAACTCAAGAAGATGAAACACACAAAATTGTGGTTGGTACAATTAGCAACGGGAACAAAAAGGAAAGCGGTTGATTTTATTCCTGATTTTGAATTCAGTTTAGATGGTAAAAACATAAAAACAAATCTAAATATTTTTCCACTAGGATCTTATGATGTGATTATCGAAATAGATTGGTTGGAAAAGCACAAAGAAGTTCTGGATTGTTATACAAAGACACTTAATTATAAAGATGATTGTGATACTACTAGAACAACCCAAGGTATACTAAAACCAGTATCAGTTAGAAAGTCATAGCAATGCAATTCAAGAAATGCATGAGAAAGGGGTGTCAAGTTTATGCCATCCAAATAACGAATCTGTTAAGAAAAGAGGATAAGCCCAACTTAGAAGACTTTGTTGTCCTATGTGAATTTAGAGACGTGTTTATTGACGAGATACCAGAATTACATCCTAGAAGAGAAATAGACTTCTCCATAGACCTACTACCTAGATCAGCCCCTATATCGAAAGCACCTTAGTGAATGCGTTTACCTAAATTGACCGAATTAAAAATACAAATGTAGGAATTGTTGGACAAAGAGTATATCAGACCAAGTGTTTCACCATGGGGATCACCAATACTCTTTGTGAAAAAGAAAGAAGGTACTCTAATACTATGTATCGATTATAGACAATTGAACAAAATGACTATTAAGAACAAATACCCCTTACCTAGCATAAATGATCTGTTCGATCAAGTAGGTGGGACCAAGATCTTTTCAAAGTTGGATTTATGATCTAGTTATCGTCAAGTTAGAATAAAATATGAGGACATAAACAAAACAACTTTTTGAACAAGATATGGACACTACAAATTCATAGTCATACCTTCCGGACTCACTAATGAACCAACCACATTTATGTGTCTAGTGAATAGTGTATTTAGTCAATACTTAGACAAGTTCGTATTGGTATTTATCGACAATATTATGGTTTACTCTAAAACATAAGAAGAACATAGAGAACACTTAAGAATAGTTCTGCAAACTTTGAGGAAGCACAAACTAGACGCTAAATTCAATAAGTGTGATTTTTATCAAAAGAAGATACAATAACTAGGACATGTAATTTTGGTAGAAGGAATTGCAGTTGACCTTGAGAAAATAAGATTCATCATGGAATGGTCGATACGTAAGGATGTAGCGGATTTATAGTCATTCATGGGAATCAATGGATATTACCGTAGATTTATAGAAGGGTTTTCCAAAATAGCTTACCCTATCACATCATTACAAAAGAAAGAGACCAAGTTCAATTGGTCACAGAAGTGTCAATATAGTTTTAGCAATTTGAAGGAGTTATTGAAAACTGCACCCATTTTGAAGGTAGAATACCCAGATAAATACTTTACCGTTTGTGTTGATGTGAGTAAAGAAGGACTAGGTGGTTTCCTAACTCAAGAAGGACAGATGATTTATTATGAGTCCCGAAAATTAAAAGAACATGAGAGAAACTATGTCACTCATGACTTACAATTGGCATTAGTAATAAATTCCTTAAAAATGTGGCCACACTACATAATGGGTAAAAAGTTTCTATTATTGACAGATAATCACTTGGTGAAATATATGTTTAGCCAGCCAGATCTTAATGTGAGGCAAGCCAGGTGGCTAGCCTTCTTGAGAAAATTCAACTTTGAGCTAAGACATATCAAGGGTAAGGAAAATAAGTTAGCAGACACGCTAAGCATAAGAGTCCACGGGTTATTTGAAATAAACATTAGCAGGGCAGAAAGTGATGTAGAACAAAGAATAAGGACAATAGGTGTTAACGACGAAAATTACACCAAGACAGTGGCAGAATTACAAAACACTACAACAAACTCAGATAAACCAGATCTGAGTATCGATAAAAGTGGGCTACTACGATTTAAAAAGAGACTGCACATACTCAATTCAGTAGAATTAAAGATAACATTTTTTTATGAAGTGCATAAGAAACCATATTCTGGTCATACACGATACTAGAAAACAATAATAACACTTAGGAAATTATTTTATTGGCCTAATATGAAGGGAGAAATAGTATAATACTTAGCTAGGTGCCAAGATTGTCAGCAAGTAAAGGCCAAACACCAACATCTAGTCGGCCTATTACAACCATTACTAGTTCCAGAATGGAAATGGGAGACCATCTCGCTAGACCTTATTACAGTTTTTCCAAAAAATCAGAAGCAAAATGATTCTATTATGGTCGTAATCGACAAAATCAGTAAGTATGCACATTTTATTCCTATAAAGTCTACTTTTAAAGCTATAAATATTGCTGAAATATTTATGAAATAAATTTTTAGACTGCATGGTATTCCTAAAATGGTGATTTTAGATAGAGACATAAAATTCACATATTCTTTTTGGAAAGAATTGTTTGTAGGAAAAAATACTAATTTGAATTTAAGTACCAATTATCATCCACAAACGGATGGACAGATTGAAAGAAGAAACCAAATAGTAGAGGATATGCTCTGCATGTACGTAAGAACAAAACTGAGCAAATGGGAAGACTACCTACACTTGGTAGAATTTGCATTTAACAATGGGTACCAAACTTTGGCTAAGTTAAGCCCCTTCGAGGTACTGTATGACATGAAGTGTACAACTCCAATTAGTTGGGATAACTCAGTTGACTGACTCATGGTTGGAAATGGATAATATGGTAACAAAGGTACAACAAAACTTAAAAGAGGCACATGACAAACATAAAATTTACGCAGACCGGAAGAGAAGACACTTGGAGATTCAAGTGGGATATCATGTTTACTTAAAAGTCAGAGCCCAAAAGACTTCACTAAAACTTGGTAACTATGCCAAATTGGCACCCAGGTTTTCTGGTCCCTTTGAGATATTAGCTTGAACTACACACATAGCATACCAGCTTGCACTTCCAGCTAATCTAAAAATTCATAACGTATTTCATGTTTTTTTATTGAAAAAGTATGTTCATGACCCTACTCACATGATGGATTGGAACTTGGTGCAGGTGGAACCAAAAGGTGAGTTCAAAGAAGAACCCCTGCACATTCTAGACGAGAGCAAAATAACACTTCAGAACAAAGCCGTCGCTCAGGTAAATGTGCAATGGAAGAACTTTAGTCCTGAGGAGGCCACTTGGGAGTTGAAGGGAGATTTGCAGAAATCTTGTCCAATCCTATTCCAAGAAAGGAATGAACACTGAGGACAATGTCTTACTTGAAGGGGGGAAGGATGTGACATCCCCAAATAAATTAATTTTGAAATCCAAAAGTTGTTAGAAAATTATTCTGTTTTGGTAAATTCAAATTTGGAATTTTTTTTCCATTTATGGCAATTTCAAATTTTGAATTTAATAAATTGTAATCAATTATTATGACTATTGGGAAGACACTTGATTTGACCCAACTAGCTATTTGACTATGACAATTGTATGTAAACAAAATATTATTTTAATTATTGTAGGAGGACAAATGGAAAAGCCATGTTAAATTCAGCTGACCATGACTCCATGAGTGGGGAACATGTTCAAACTACTGATGGGGTGATTTTTACAAGTGGAAAATCAGGGATTTGGCCATTAGCGGCCCCTAAAAATCAAGGATTTAGAAAGCTGCGAAAATTCCCAAGGGAGGGAAAGAGACCTAAGAAGAAATATTGTTTTGATAAATAGCCTATGTGAGGAGGTAGGACAATGTCTACTATGATGGAAGGAATAATTACTATGTACTTGTTACTATGAACACTAATCATTAAGTGTGAGGCAAGGAGAAGACCTACAGAGAGAGAAAGACATTGTTGAAAGGGAGATTCCAAGTTTTCCCTCATAGATTCATGGTTAGGCTAGGGGGTGAATCAGGGAAAGTAATTTGGCTGCCTTGTTCTATGGTTGGGAAGAACGTGGTTGTTCTCTTTGTCTTCCCACGAACTAGTTCAAATATGTAATCTTTTCCTTCTTTGTTTGAATGATCGTATATCTGATGTGATGTATTTACTGTATCTAAATTGAATTATTTATATCTATGTGAAGTGAATTAGTTACATATGTAGCACAATCATTAAAGTCAGTATCGACACAATAAACTAAGCGAAAACTATTCGATTATACGAATGTGTGAAGTCCAATTTCCGATAGAATAGTTTATAACTCAATTCCTGAAATCAATTCCTGAGCAGCTCTTTGTGACTGGATTAGAGTATGTTCAAAAGTTTTATAAATTATTTGATTTTCTTTTTGGACTATCGAATGGATTGTTGTGATTAAATTCTGGAAGTAACCATTTTCTGTGATTGGATTTCTGTTATAACAAAGGTATTTCCTATACATCAAAATTTCTGGTATAAAACATCTAGACATGAACAAATTAAAAATTGGTCTATATGTATATATGGAGTAAGTATTTTTTTGCGATTACAAACTCAGAGTCATAAATTTAGTCGAGACACTATATACCACTTAGTGTGTATTTAAGCCTTTACAAACCATTACTTTTCCACAATATATCGATATCACATATAGACAAGTATATGTCTAATTACTATAGGCAAACATTATAATGAAATCCAGAACCTAATGTCTACATAATAAAATATGTATATGTTGATAGGGATCCTAAATTTTTGACAGACATGCAACTACAACTATAAATCAAATGCATAGGATTTGGAATACTCTAGTTAAAGAAACAACCGATGTACTTCATTCACCATAAATCGAATATAGTAGAACAAAAGATATCAATAACTCCATTATTAAACTATGGGAAACCTTTTTCTTTCTGTAACGGAATAAGCCAATGGCACAATACAGAGTCCAGTTGAATAAATAACAAGTACAGTGTTCTAATCGAAGGACATAATCACTTTGACATAGATTATCATTCTAAGTAATCTCAGTCAGGATTACTTTTCAATAATTAAAGAAAAAAAAAAAGGTATTACATAGTTGAACATATCTAAATACAAATACAGACTCAATACTTATACAAGAACTGGCGTTATGCCATTAATGGGAAAACTACTCCAAAGGTTTACTCCAACAAACATTACAACAGACAAAGAACTAATTATAACAGAGCTAGTTGAATCACGATCTCCTTGGATGATGCTAAAATCTGTAGAGTTAGCCTAATATGTGAGAGGTTCGGAACCCAAATACCTTTTGTGCCGGAGGTAGTGGCAGGTATCCAATACTTTCATAGACGGAGACCCTGCAAGAAAACAAATCCTATAATCGTTAGTCATTATTCGAGGAATAGGTAACAAAAAAAAAGTAGTTGCAATAAGACGATAAAAGTTAAACCAGGTATTTTCTTTCCAGAAAGAAACTTATCTTTCGATTCATGGGCTTGAATCCTTTCCCCTCACCCATTTTCTGATTTGATGTTTGGGAGGAGGGAGGATGGCATAGTACAATCTCTGATGGGACCTTGCAACAACAAGGCCCATCATTACTGATGATAACAAGTTTTATAAGTTCCCTCTCACAGATAATTAATCAATAAGGAAACCCTTAACTTGTAAACTATACAAACTTGCCACAAGAGAAATACGAAGCAATAACACAAAATTTTCATACAAAATATAGACATGATTAAAGATTTAAGTTTAAATCAGTCCTAAACCAAAATGAATGAATATAATCAATGGTAAGAGAAGAGTCATCGTGCTATGGTATTCAAATGAAGGAAATGAATCATTGGCCATCAAGGTGATAAGGTTTCGTTACACACACGAAATGATTATATGTTGTAGGACTCCCGGTAAAATATTCAAGGTATCACGAAGACGAAAGATATAAATGATAAGAGAAAACTAGCCGAGGGTCTGGTAAACCTACAGATTGATGACTCCATCATCACAGGGGATATAGATAAAAGAAATGTATCATACTACCCTACCAAACAAAAAGAGTCTCCATATCTCCATGAGGTTCTTTAAGGAAGAATGAAAATAGGAATAACGAATATCAGACAAGGTATGTATGTTCCATAGGCCTTTTCATAGGGAGACCTTTCGTAAGACCTTTAACCTCCCTCTATTTAAACAAGATATTATTACTTCTTTAAATGGCGGCGTATGCTATCAAGCAAACCGAACTTCGAAAGACTTCAGCAACTACTGTAGAGGGTTCCCAAATGACTAACCAAAGGATAAATTTCCCGCAAGGAAGAACAGAACAGGGATGGAAAGGACACGATAGCAACTGACAGAACAACAAAACACTTAATGTTATTTCTGAAGATTACATCTCCTTATTTTTAAGGAAGAACTTACCAGAGTTTCAAACCGTGTCGTTAGTTACACCATGGAGCGACCTTCATCACTTATAGACTTCTCCTCTGAAATTGTGCTATGCATAACCTCTTCGTAAAAAATCAGAAATGCTAAAATGTTGAACCTACTCCAACCTTAAGATACGCATTGAGATATCATAGTAAATGCAAGGAGTGTGGGGGATTTTTAGCCATGTGAGAGTTGCAAAGTGAATGTGACACTTTGGGTATGGAGCCCAGTAAATACAGAGGAATTTATAGGATGACCATTAATGAATTTACAAATATTTAACTAATACGACCCTAAATGATCTCTTCCACTTAAAGAATGTCACAATTTGACACCATCATAACTCATGGTTAAAACCTTTCTCCCCTCTATGTTAGTCCGAGACATCAGTTAGATCGTAGTTGTAAATATTTCACTGGCATTTGTATCTAGCACTTTCATTACACTTCAATCACTGATTTTAAGAGCCACAAAATAGCCAAGACTTGGTAGTTATGTTAGTTTCATAGTGTAAGAGTAAATACCAACCCTATGTCTATTATGGATAAGAACTAGTTAAAGTTTTCCTACAATAACATCAACAAGTGAGCGTGTGCAAGAAATTGGAGCCTTGTGTTAATTAAAATGAGTTTCACTTGTATTGTAAGACTACCCGTATGAACATAGCCTATATGAATATGGGTAAATATTAAAGGTAGAAGGGGTTTTCCAAAGTCCTGGGGACTTTTCCTTATAATCTTTCTACTCATGACATAAATAGGGGATCTTGTGGTAAGTAGAAATCTAGGAGTTTGTAACAAGGTTTTTTTTTATAATAGAATTTAAAGAAAAGTTTTATTACAGAGTTTCATAACCAAGTTGACAACAGAGTTGCATAACTAGGACCCCTTTTCCTACCAAGAAACTATATAAACAATTTTTTTGTTGTTGTAAATATGAGGTTCATTACAAAACAACAAAAACAACCGACAAAACATCAAGGAAGAAGCACTCACTGAGCCAGTAAACAATTCATCTATATTCAATGACGAGGAAGTTTCATTTTAAGGCTAGAATAACGATGAAACATACAATGCCTATTCAACTGGTGGTGGACAACAATATTGTCAAAAATCACTGCAACATTGTATGGAAAATTTTGAGGAAAAATGTACTACAAGAAGTGTATTTAGATAAACATTTAAGTCTATCAGGATGTATAAGGGCCTCGCGGTATGTAAACATTTAATTTGTCAGGCCTGTTGGAGGGCCTCACGATATATAAACATTTAAGTCATCGAGCCTTTTCAATCACATCAAAAAAGTGTTATTACATTCAACATGGACTAATAATAGTAACACAATTAAGAAAATAAATCTCAATACTCTCAAATTATTGATCACTATAAAGCTTGGACATACAAATAATAAAAAAATCATTGTACATGATCTAAGACAATTCCACTAGAAAATGCTAAGACAAACATTCGAACTAATGCTAGCATTAATCCACCTTCGAGAAATGCATAAGAAAATATATGATTCAAAAAGACCATACACGATCAAATACTTTGGATATGCCAAAATATATAACATTGGGAATAGTGAATCCAACAATAAGACCTTGAATCTATTGTCGAATTACATCATGACATATATGGTACTTTTTATTAATAAAAAATCGATGTTTTTAGTTCCCTAGTTACAACAATAGATAATATGTAAATGTTTTTGGTCAAAGGGAAAACTAATATGAGGTCAAGGAATTATCGATCGATATAGTCCGTTTATTCCTACAATAGTCCCTCAATGCTAATTGATTCTAATATATCATGGAATGATGTTAATTTCAAACATCATGGTTATATTGTGGAAGTCATTGTATTGTTCGTAGGTCATTGAACAATAGAAGTTCAATTTAGTGCCCGCCTACTAGGAATCCACTGTCAGAGAAGTGAATTAGTATGGAATGGGGACGCAGTCAGTCGGTGTCATGATATAAGAGCACGAGTGAAAACGTGAACTCGTAATTCCGCCTACCTGCAGAGCCATACATTTTCAAAAAAATAAATAAGTGACGAGAAAGATAAAGTTCAGGGAAAAGAACAACGTATATTTGGCCAAGCATAGAAGATAGAAAATAAGGGCTAATATATTCACATATGTAACAGATATCCCATTTCCTACCAAGATATATAATTTGAAAGAAGTGCGAAGGTGGGGAGCACAAAAAAAAACGACTAAGGAATATGTTCCACGATTTTACTTGGTTCTTGGTTGTATGCCTCATCTATCAATTTGTATATCGCATAACTCCAAGTGTTGTTTATAGGAAACAGAACAATAGAATTGCATTTTTTGTGATAAATGAGTAATACATACTAAATATGTACTTTTATAAAGTATGGACATGAGATTTTATAAAGCATGTACGAATCCCTCATTCCATACTTAGCCACTTTTTTGGATCGTGGGTTCTCGGGCTAGCTGGGTGAAAATTGATCCTTTATTGTTATGTGTCCTACAAATAGCACCTAGAGTTCTGCGATATACAAATTGATAGGAGGACATGCTGTTTGGTTGGCTCAACATTGCACTTCTATTGCTCCGTGTCATCGAAACAACAGTCGAAGTTCTACGATATACAAATTGAAAAACAAACTCTAGAACTTGCAGGCTCAATATTGTGATTGTTTATGGATGGACAACCCGATAAACTATCTAACATTATCTAAAAACATTATTTTCAAATACTAAATTATTAATATTAAATATTGATATTTGTACGGATCCCGCATTCCATACATAGCCACCTTTTGGATCGTTGGTTCTTGGGATGGCGAGCTCAAAATTGGGCCTCTAATTCTCCATGTCCTCCAAATAGCACCTAAAGTTACGCAATATACAAATTGACAGACAGACTTGTGGATTGGATGGATCAATATTGCACATCTATTGTTATGTGTCCTCCAAACAACACTCGGAGTTCCACGATATACAAATTGACAGACAGACTCTAGGGCTGGCGGGATCAAGATTGTGATTATTAATGGATGGTGATCCCTATAAACTATAAAAAGTTATCTAATTTTTTTTTTTTCAATACTAAATCATTCATATTAAATATTGATATTGTACAATTTATTTACATAAAATTACCGAAGGATTTTAAATATCTTATTTGAAAGAAAAATATCTGCATTCAGAAACTCACCATTCAAAAAGTTTGTACAATATGAAACGAGGAAACCAATCTTGAGGAAACCATTGAGAACAATAAACCAACCATTATAATAAAAAATAAAAAATAAAACACAAAACCATAATGGTGTCCCGACTTCTAGATATCTAGCTCAATTTGGTATCAATTGCAAAGGGTTTGTATAGAATAGAATAATTGAAAAGCTGTGAATTATTATTGCATTGTCACTTAATGGTTTCTTATGTGCATTACAAGGTAGTTGCACTTAGAACTATAATGAGAATAGAATTTTTGTAACCATTGTTAAGACTATTTTCTTTGTCCAAGACCAGATTAGATAATTGTTAAAACTAATACAGATAAGAGAATAGAAAGTGAATTTTGGTTTCTCTCTCCAAGACAAGATTATAGAATTGTTAAAACTAATGCATATAAGAGAATAGAAAGTGAATTTCTACACCGGGGAGAATATTTTAGGGACTATCCCATTATCTGATGTAGAAGTTGACGATGGAGTGTATTATTAAGATACTCTATTGCACATTATGATATTGTGTTACATGTGCAGTGTGATGGGTGGAGTTGGAATGCCTAAATTATAGTGGTAACAATCAAGCCAATAAGTAATAAAATATTACCCCACTCAAAAAAATAATTGAACTACTTATTATTGATTAAGTTCCACATGATTACACAGAAAAGAAGATATTCACTACTTTTTTACAATTAAGAAAATATACTATCCATTATTAGAAAATACAATATTCTACACCAGAGGCAGGGAAAACTCGCCAGCCTGAGAACCCACACTCCAAAAAAGTGGCTATGTATGGAATGAGGGACCCGTACATGCTCTATAAAATCTCATGTCCATAGTTTATAAAAGTACATAATTAGTGTGTATTAATCGTTTCTCGAAATTTCTAGGCGCAGAAGTTGGCGGATACATGTGTTCATATTTTCACTTAATTTTATATCACCAGCCCGACCAACCGCTTCCCCATTTCATATTGTACAAACTTTTTGAATGGCAAGTTTCCGAATACACGAGTTTTTCTTTCAAATAATATATTTAAAATCCTTCAGTAATTTTATGTAATTAAATTGTACAATATCAATATTTAATATTAATAATTTAGTATTGATAATAAGGTTTTTTAGATAATGTTTTATAGTTGATAGGGATCACCATCCGTAAACAATCACAATATTGAGCCTATCATCCCTAAAGTCTGTCTGTCAATTTGTATATCATGTAACTTCGAGCGTTGTTTGGAGGACACAGAACAATAGATGTGCAATGTTGAGACAACCAATCTGCAAGTCCACATGTCAATTTGTATATCACATAACTCTCGGTGTTATTTGTAGGACATAGAGCAATAAAGGACCAATTTTGAGCATGCCAGCCTGAGAACCCACGATCCAAAAGGTGGCTAAGTATGGAATGAGAGATCCATGAAAATATCAATATTTAATATTAATAATTTAATATTTGAAAATAATGTTTTTAGATAATGTTAGATAGTTGATTGGGTTGTCCATCCGTAAACAATTTCAACCTTGAGCTCACTGGTCTTGGAGTCCGTCTGTCAATTTTTATATCGCTGAACTCTGAGTTCTATTTGGAGGACACAGAACAATAGAAGTGCAATGTTGAGCCAACTATACCGTGGGTCTGCCTGTCAATTTGTATATCATGAAACTCCGGGTGATATTTGTAGGATATAGAATAATAGTGGCTCAATTTTCAGCCTACTATCCTGAGAACCCGTCATCCAAAAAAGTGGCTAAGTAACGAATGAGATATGTACATGCTCTATAAAATCTCATTTCCATACTTTATAAAAGTACATATTTAGTATGTAATACTCGTTTATCGGAAAATTTGTAGGTGTGGAAGTTGGTGGATACACGTATTCAGATTTCCACTTACTTTTATATCACCAACCCGACTGAGCACTTCCCTGTTTCATATTGTACAAACTTTTGGATTGTGAGTTTCCGAATACGCGAGTTTTTCTTTTAAGTAACATAATTAACATCCTTTAATAATTTTATGTAGTTAAATTGTACAATATCAATATGTAATATTAATACTTTAGTATTGAAAATAATGTTTTTAGATAATGTTAGATATTTGATAGGGATCACCATCCATAAAAAATCTTAATCTTGAGCCTGCCAGACCTGGAGTCCGTATGTCAATTTGTATAACGTGGAAATCCAAGTGTTGTTTGGAGGACACAAAACAATAGAAGTGCAATGTTGAGCCAGCCAAAACGCAAGTCCACTGTTCAATTTGTATATGGCAGAAATCTGAGTGCTATTTGTAGGACACAGAGCAATACAGGCCCAATTTTGAGCTCGCCAGCCTGAGAACCTACGATCCAAAAGGTGGCTAAGTATGGAATGTGGGATCCATACATGCTCTATAAATTCTCATGTCCATACTTTATAAAACTAAATATTTAGTATGTATTACTCATATTTTAGAAAGTTTCTAGGTGCAGAAGTTGGCGGATTCATGTCTTCAGATTTCAATTTCTTTCATATCACTAGCCCGACTGACTGCTTCCCGGTTTCATATTGTACATAATTTTTTGTCGAAATAAATTGCACAATATCAATATTTAATATTAATAATCTAGTATTGAAAATAACGTTTTTAGATAATCTTAGATTGTTGATAGGGATCACCATCCGTAAACAATCGCATTCTTGAGTCTACCAACGCTGGAGTCCGTCTCTCAATTTGTATATCACGGAACTTCGAGTGTTGTTTGGAGGACATAGAACAATAGAAGTGAAATGTTGAGCCAACCAGCCCACAAGTCTGCTTGTCAATATGTATATCGCGGAATTATGGGTGCTATCTGAAGGGCACAAAACACTAGAGGCCCAATTTTGATCCCTCCAGCCCGAGAACCCGCGATCCAAAATGTTCCTAACTATGGAATGGGGGATCCGTACATGTACATGCTCTATAAAATCTCATGTCCATACTTTATAGTACATATTTAGTATGTATTACTCGTTTTTTGAAAAAATTCTAGCTGTGGAAGTTGGCGTATACACATCTTCAAATTTCCACTTACTTTTATATGACCAGCCCGACCGACCACTTCCCTGTTTCATATTTTACAAAATTTTTGGTTCACATTTTTATGAATAGGTCAGTTACAGGATATGCAGGTTCAATATTTCATTTCCATTGTTCTACCACCTACAAACAACACTCAGAATTCCTCGATTGACAAATTAGAAAACAAATTGAAACAAAATAATATATTCTATGCAAATTCTAATGGAAATATCATATGAACAAGAGGACATTAAAATTTAAATTCATCGTTGTTATACTTGCAATGAAGATAACAGTACAAAAACTTTACTTAAACATCCAAAAATTTGATTTTCTTGTAGAAAATGGATTACAAGACATGGAAAAATAGAAACTATCAACCCAAGAAGGAGAGGTCACATAAAATTGTAACATGAGAGAGAAGAATAAAGAGCTAGACGGAAATCTAGCTAATAATTTGGCCCTAAGTGGTTTGGAAAATAAATTGGATGTCAAAACCCATCAAAGAGGAAATGAATAAGCTAATAGAGTTGGAACATGAGTATTTAAAAATATCCTTGAACCACACAATATTTGTTATAAAGAGTTGAAAGATGAGGACATGCTATCAATAGTAAAAAAAAAATTAAAAGACAAGTCATTTATTGAAACAACTTACCTCATAGAAGAAAATAGTTTGGGGAAAATAATAGAACATAATGATAGGTTCGTAAGGAATATTTATAAATGAAGACATCATTCTATCAGACAAGGCTAAATCAAGGTGGAAAATTCAAAAAATAAAAGTTGGGAAGGAAGAAAAATGGGCACTAAATAGGAATTTGGGACACGTGAGATCCTCTCTTGGAATTGTCGTAGCTTTCCATGATGTGAAGGTACTATGTTAATTTGGACCTTGAGTGAAAATGATATTATTTTTCTAGTTGAAACGTGTGATTTAGATGGATTTTTTTCGCCTCCCACATATTCCAACTAGCTCATTTTGGTAGTTTTTTCCTAGTTTCTAGGTCCCTCACTTTTGGGGTTTCACTCAGATATACCTTTCCAACAGGTTATCGTACGCCTAAAATGAAGATCGTATGGAAAAGTTATGATCCTAGAAAGTTGATGTACTAACTTACCCAAATGAGGCCCACATGACATTTGGCGCTTCATATTTTAGGGTTAGGTTTTTAGATGTCTAGGGTTTTTTACATTCCTATTTATTGTAAAAAGGCCTTGAGAGCCTCTTTGTAATCATATTCTTGCACATGAGCCTAGTCATCACATCTCTTCTTAGAGATAATCTACCACCATTCTAGCAAGATTTTTTTCCAGTGCATTTTATAGTTTCAAATTATTTCTTTATTGAATAGAAACCAATTTTATTTTATATGTGTTATTATGTGTTAATCATATTTTTATAATAATCTGTATTCATTTCATTATTCTCATAAAATCTGGATCAACGTGGGAGCATGAAGAGGCTAAGGTCCCTAACATAGAAGGATTTGTCTTGTGATCAACATGGAACAATAAATCCTATCACAACGGGATTGAAGGAATATCTTGTTACATAAAAAATAACATTTCTCCTCACATTCGGCTTCATAAGAGACCCTCTCAATGAGTACAATTCGATAGAGATCTCATACATTAATTCTAAGAATATTTATATAACCATATGATATGTTGCACCTATTAATTCTACATTTTATAAGAAAAACTATCTAGATAAAAAGAAATCCCTATAATACCCTAGAACAAAAAAAATTCCAGTTTGAGAAATGAAGGTAATATCGTCATGCTAGGAGACTTTAGCCTTTAATTCTAGAACTGCAACTAACAAAGCTATTATTTTGAACAATTATTCCAACCCTAATCCTATATGGTTAGATGAGGACTTTCTTTTAGCTAACAAATAGAAAATAAACTCTCAAGTGTGGCCAAAAGTTTGTTTGGTACTAAGGTAGTCAAGCATTGTAGTTCTCAAGACCTAATGATTTTCATTGGTGTAATGAGGTGGCCAACCTCCAACCTAATGACTTGTATTCCTCAACTAGGTAGTAGTGTCATGGATGATGTGATATCTAATATCCCAATACACAACCAAATAGTAAATTTTGACGCTTTAAATGACCATGATCCAAACTCCAATGATAGACATTTAACTCCAAATCTAAACTTTGCTATGCACAAGAGCCCCATTGGAGAAAAATCCAATCATCAAAGCCACCTTATTTTTGAATGTTTTTTTTGATATTTTATTAAAGGATTTAAATAGTGAATTAAACATGGCGGCTTCACCTTGTTGATCAATACATTATAATGTTCATTCTTAAAGGGGGTTTTTAATTTGTCAAAAATATAGTTAATATATTGTATGTATTTGGGGGAGGGGGGGACATGGGACTTCATAGGTGTTGTGGGTATAAAAAGGGGTATTTAGTAAAAATACTGGTTTTTGTTTTCAATTGGAAAGATGTGTTGGTAGGGGGGGTCAACAAAATGATTTTGGGAGTTATTTTCCAATATCTAGGGAAATTAGAGGTATTCTTTAATATCCGCATGAACTCACATGCTATGTCATAGGTTGAGTGAGTGGAGATCCAATAGAATAAAATATTTATTATTATAAAGACATCATTGAAGATATCTATAATAAGTTTAAAACAACCCTTCATACTTCCATTAAAAAGTTATATATAGAGATGTCATGTAAAAATAATAATAGAACAATCAACCCTTGATATGATATCGAGTGTAAAATTTCTAGGAAATCCATTAGTTATTATTCTAATGCATTTTTAAAACTCAATAAGATAAAAATGTACAAACCCCTCATTAAAAGGAAAAACGGGTACTCTATAAATAGAAATCAAGAGGACCTTTTGTGCCTATCTAAAATTAATCCTAAGAAGTTTTGGAGGAAAATTCTAATTTGTAAAAATGAAGAAAACAATATGAGGGATTGAAATTCCTACCTTAAAAATATTTATGAATCCCCTAACTCCATGGACACCATTCCAAACGTTCCTACATAGGATGTTTTTTTTTTCTATCGAAGACATAAAGTTCAAGGTTAAGAGTCTCGCATAGGGAAAAGATAAAGACATAGAAGGCTGCCAAGACGAAATCTTAAAAATTGGAGGGCTTATCCCCATCCTTCACATACATAATTTGTTCAATTTAGTATTGAGGTATGGCTTCCCTAAAAACTATATGAAAACCATACTTGTACCTATTTTGAAAGAGGATAAAAACAATCCCTCTAATTATAGGACCATCGTGATTAGCCCCATTTTAGCCAAGTTGTGTAGAATTATTTTGGAAAAGAAGATTGACATATGGATAGAAATACACGGTAAAGGAGTTAAAGGCCATGCTATATTTAAGATATATCATTCAATTGTTTACCACCTTGATACACTTAGGATCATTATGTAGGAATACCACAATTTAATAAAACCAATATCCTTTGTTCTTTCATTGAGTTTAGAAAATATTTTGACACAATGCCCATGATAAACCTTTGGAATAGTTGGAAGAGATAAAAGTTCCTTTCAAGCCGATGGATACTACAATAAGGTTGTATGAAAATTTTACTACCATGTTTAGGAACATTAATGGATAGTCAAGAGAAGTTAACTACAATATAGGATCCAAGCAAGTTTGTCCCTTGTCCCCTAATCTTTTTGGCTTATACATTGACAAGTTAGAACATTTTTTGGAAGAAACAAGTTATGTTGGCCCAATTCTCTGTCATATAGTCCTTATTTTTCTTGTTTACAATGATTATGTTGTTTTTGTGGTGAGGAGTCCCTATGGTATTGTCAAGAAACTAATAATTCCCAAGGTTTTTTCCCCAATATGGGTATGACTATTAATATTGACAAAATGAAAGCTATGATAATTAAATTAAAAAAAATCACCTAAAATACTTTTGTATATGAAAAAAACAACTTGAGGAAGGGTATTGACACAAATATTTCGAAATCTATATTCATCACAAGATCAACTAGAATTATAGCATTGAGAAAAGGATAAATAGGGGGTTGAAGGATTATTATGGGATTGAAAACAATTTTAAATCAATACATATTTTGATATGGGATAATAAAATACGCACATGTTCCATATGAACTCAGAACGAAGCTAGAAAATAAAGGACATAAATGTATATTTGTTGGTCATTCTGAAAAAATAAAAGGAAACAAATTGTATGACCCCGTCGCAAGAAAATTCATAATCAACCATGATGTTAAGTTTGTGGAGAATAAAGCATGGGATGGGAGTGTATAAAAGAGAGTTGAGATCATTAATGTTATTGTGAATGATGACACATAAGATGAAGTGGTTCAAACACCATGCACAAGTCAGTGCACAGTCCCATATACATCTCACATTGTGACGAAAGTTATCATGCATAATACTTCAATAAAGACAATAGGTGTGCATTCTACACCTAGAGAGCAAGAAACACCAACACGAAGTCCAAGTATTTATACATATCCAAATCCAACTTTAGCAATTCTATTACCAAGAAATACAAGAATTCTTCGTGACATCTATAATGAAGACGCAACAAATTCATTTTCATTTTTTTCTCTATTTTCACAAATCGATGATCCATTAACCTTTGAAGCAGTTGTCAAAGAGGATGTATGAGAACAAGCCATGGATGAAGAAATCATAGGCATAGAGAAGAATCAAACATGGAATTTGGTTGATGTACCTAAATACAAGGATGTTATAAGTGTCAAGTGGATTTATAAAACCAAGGAAGATGCAAAAGGAAATATACAGAAGTACAAGGAAAGGTTAGTTGCAAGAGGCTTTACACAACAACCTAGAATTGATTTAAATGAAACATTTGCACCAGTGGGGCGCATGGACACAGTCAGAACTGTGTTAGCTATTTTCGCACAATACAAATGGCCATTTTATCAGACGGATGTAAAGTCAATATTCTTGAATGGAAAGTTAGAAGAAGAATTATATGTGGAATAACCACAAGGTTATGAGGTTCTAGGAAAATAAAACAAAGTATACATATTGAAGAAAGAACTGTATGGTTTAAAACAAGCTCTGAGAGGTTGGTACAGTCACATAGATTCCCATCTCGTACATAATGGATTTTAGAGAAGTGAACATGAGCCAACACTCTACATCAAATCAACTCAACAAGGTAAAGTGTTAATTGTTTGTTTATATGTGTATGATTTTGACATAAAATAATTCAAGATAGTCATTGATGCAAGAGCATCGCTCTAAGGCAGCTACGTGCCATCCAACCAACACATCAAAGTACTCATTCAATGGAAGGAGAGAGACACAGCCCTCTCATTTTTCAAAATTTGAAAATTTTCTTAAATGGTTGTAAGGATGAGATCTAGATCCGTTCGGACTAGATAACCATTCAATGTAATTGAATGTAAATTAATGAGAGTTTGTGAGGATGGAGGGAAGTGCTCGAGGAGCCCCCTTTTGTAAAAATATCTTCTTTTCTTTTTCAGTTAGGCTGAGTAGAAAAGAGAATAGGTTAGATAGGAGAGGAGAGCCGAGACTTTGTTATAGCCTGATCTTGAACACATTGTAATCAAGCATTCTTGATTAATACAAACAAAGAGCAGTTTTTCCTGCATGTTGTTCTTCATGTGTTTGTGAGTTCATAAATGAATTTTTTTATGTGTTGATGATATGTTGTAGATGTATGTTAGATGTGCATTTGAAGATATAGATAGATTTCCTATCTGAGATTTCTTTCATTTCAAGTTTGGATTCTTTGTGGTTTCATGCAAGAGTGCATGACATAGTACTGCGATCTTTGAAAACCAGTGCATGAGTGCACTTCTGAATTCTACGGAATTTCAAACAAAAACATGTTAGGAGGGTGCACCAACGAAAGTCATTGACTCAAAGAGGAAGCCTCAAGGTTGTTGAACACCTTGAAGGCAAAACTGTGCAGAGGAGAGCATAGAGAGGAGAAGAAGAATTGTTGAGAATTCTGTAAAGGCTCTACCAGGAGGGCATTGAGAAAATGGACAGGATGCATTTAGGAGAACTCTATTTCGAGTTCGGTGAGAAGACAGAGTCACTGAAGATTCTAGAGAATTCTACCAAGTGGGCATTGAGTTTGTGCAAGTGTGCATAGAAGGAACTCTTGTTTGAGATCATAGAGAAGAGAAGTGTCACGGGAGGAGATAATCATAGGGTTATTGAACACCCTTTTGGCTCAGCAAAGTGTGCTTAAGAAAGAAATTTCCAGAGGGCACTTACATCCCTTCAAGGAGAGAAAGGGATAGAAACACTTTGAGGTCAGAGCCATGGATAAGCTCGGAAGAGATAGCACCATTTCGTGCAAATATTTTGCAAGAGGTTGCAAAATTTGAAGGAACCTTTGAGGTTCATAAAAGTAAATCTTAGGAGGAGGAACGTCTCTTAGAATACGGGCGGGAGCTAAGATTATAGGCTTCGCAGCAGAGACAAAGGTCGAGGCATTTTGGAGCGAGAAATATAACAAGGGAAAGGAAGAAGGGCATGCTCAAGGTAGAGAACAACTACCATTAGATTAGCATTTCAGATTTCGGGGTTTGGAACAACAAGGGATTTTGGGATCGATACATCACGAACTCCTGGTTCAAGAAATACTAAGATCTCGCACTCAAATGTTTCTATTTTAGAGTTCAGGTTTTGGAGCAGCAAGGGATTTTGGAATCGCTGCATCACAAAATCCCAGTTCACAAAATCCTGCCAACCATCGGATCTAGAGCATCGTGGCCTGAGAGCTGCTGGATCAAGGAAATGTGCACAAGGTTGAGTCCTTGGGAGGTGCACAAAAAAAAGGATCTGGTTTGTTAGATCTAGCACTAGGGATCGATAGTTGTCGAATACAGAGGGAGGTGAGAGGGGTTTAATCCTCGTAACAGCAGAGGCAAGAGGAATCATCAAGTCCCGAAAGCATCGGGCCGTCCAATTTGGAGAACAGGTGTTGAAGATCCAAGACCTTTTCGACATTTCAGACACCGAGAGTTTGAGGAGAAGGATTTGTGAGACAAGAAGTCCCAGCTCACAAAATTGTGAAAGCATTAGGACCATTCATCAAGGGGACACATGGTGAGTGGTAAAGGTTCGAGGAAAACCCTGAAAGGTTTTCTCAAGGGGTAGTATTTTGGCATTTCAGGACCCAAGAGGTTGAAGGAACAAGAACCTTCTACAGCCGGAATCGTGAAATCATGAATTTTGGAATCCTGAAAAGTGGACCATGGTCATGGGTAGATTTCGGCATTTTAGGGTCTCAGAGGTCGAAGGACCTAGAATCGTTGTAGCCAGAATCATAAAATCACGGAACAGGAAAACCCGAAACCATTCGGAGGATAAGGGAAAACCTAGAGTTGTTAAGCCCTTTTTTTCAGTGTTTCGACAACTGGGAGTTGGAGGGGCAAGGAGCCTAGGAGAGCTAGCATGCAGGATTCCTGAAACTCTGAAACATGAAATGAGTTTTGTTTAGAACAAAGAAGGGCGTCAAAAGCTGGGTGTGTGCATAGGTTTTCTCAAGGCCTGTGCTAGGGAATTAAAGGGACCTATGGATTCATTCAAAGGGTTCCAGTAGAAGCCCAAAGAGCCATTTTGGCTCAGGGAAGAGAGTGATCCAGAGACCAGGAGGTCAGTGGACCCTATTGAGGTAGAGGGGCTCTGCATCAAAGTGGTATCAGAGCCACTTTATGTTTGTAAACTGCAGGCAGAGGGAGGCATAGTAAATAAATAAAATACTCTGATACACACTATCAAAATGGTATCAGAGCTTGATTTTGTCTATATATTGTAGGGAGAGGGAGCCAGAGCAAAAGGAAGACAAAGTGTTGAAGCTCTGTGATGATTGTTGCAAGGTGCAAAATGGTCAATAGACAGTCATGAGGATTGTAGGAAAGGCTGGAAGCACTCACGGTTGCAGAGTGACAACAACAAGTTTTCTAGGAGGGCAGAAAGGAATAAGAGGATGGCTATTGAAGGCCATGAGTGTGGTGGAAGAGGAGACCACTAGCAGATGAGTAAAGAAGAGACTGATAAAGAACTCGTTGAGATAAGGGAGAGAATGGAAGATCTTGCATTGCGGATGCAGTATGATGAAAAGACACAATGGGTGTATGAATGGCCTCTGAGGAGGAAAGCAAAGTGGCCAGTCAAGAAATTGTTGGCCAGAGGACAATGAAGGCTATTGAAGGAATGGATGAGGTATGTGGAAAGACTCATATATGAAGAGGATATGGTTCTTGCATGTTAACCAGAGACTGGGAAAAATATCAGTGACGTTGAGGATGAACTGAGATCACTGGATGATCTCAAAAACTTCCAGGAGGGAAATGGTATGAGATTAACAGAGGATCTCGTAAACTGCCAGGTGGGCAGAAGTGGAATTTCAAGTTATCAGGTGGGCAATGGAAAGAGATCAGTGGAAGGTCTCGCGTATTGCTAGGGGAGTAGAGGTGAAAGTTCAGATTGCCAAGTGGGAAATGAGATGGGATCACTAGATCTTATAGACTACCAAGTGGGTAGTAGAAAATTCCCAAATTTCCAGGTGGGTAGGGGAAAGGAGATGAGACTATCTGAGAGTCTCATGAAATTAGAGGAGAGTTCAAATCAACAAGAAGTGCTGACAGGTGAGGATCATAAAAGCATTTTGATGATTGAGGGAATTCATGTATTCTTGCCACATATCCCAGTTGAGGCCAATGAAGGTGTTGTAGATGTAGAAACAATAGGAGGACAACTAGCATAAACTGTCATGGAGGAAGAAATGGAGCAGACACTGACATTTGCCCAAGGAGAAAAGGAGCATTCAAAATAATGGCTCAAAATTTTCAGCCAGGAAGCTGAAATAGAGATGACTGTAGCACTGGAGCCTACAGCAGAAGAGGAAGCAGACGACATGGATTTTACTGACCTATGTGAAGAATTAGAATCCCTAGAGAAGAGGGTGATGATGCAAATATTGCACATCCAACAGGCTAAGTTGGAAGCAGGTAGTGGAGCATACCAGCCTGAGAAGAAGTAGGAAAAAGATGAGCAGCAGTTCAGTGAGGAGACTACAAAGTTGGAGTTTGCAGCAAAGTGGCCACTCAGTGCCACAAACATAAATAAAGACATCATGGGAGATCAAGAAAAACTGCCCATTGAGAAGACAGAAGTGAACCAAAGAAGACCGCATAGAAAGAGCCATCCATGGGAGCAGTTGGACGAGGTGATTGAGAAAATCAGAAGGTTGATGACCAGATCAGCAGAAGCGGTCAACAAAGGGAAGCTCAACAGCAAGGGACTTGCAATAGAAGCATGGAATATGCAGCAGCAGTAGCGAAGCGATGGAGGATATGGACAACTCCAAAGAAGTGTCTGGGATCCAAGTGGATTTCGACAGCGATGTTGGGAAGCACATGAGTAGGAGCTCATGAATTTTTCATAGCAGAGGAGTATGATGCAAGAGCATCGCTCCAAGCCATCTACGCACCATCCATCCAACACATCAAAGTACGCATTCAATGGAAGGAGAGAGACACATCCCTCTCATTTTTCAAAATTTGAAAATTCTCTTAAATGGTTGTAAGGCTGAGATCTAGATCCAATTCGGACTAGACAACCATTCAATGTAATTGAATGTAAATTAATGAGAGTTGGTGAGGATGGAGGGAAGCGCTCGAGGAACCCCCTTTCGTAAAATATTTTATTTTGTTTTTCAGTTAGGCTAAGTAGAAAAGAGAATAGGTTAGATAGGAGAGGAGAGTCGAGCCTCTATTGCAGTCCAAGCTCAAACACATTGTAATCAAGCATTCTTGATTAATACAAATAGAGAGCAGTTTTTCATGCATGTTGTTGTTCATGTGTTTGTGAGTTCATGAATGAATGTCTTTATGCGTTGATGATATGATGTAGATGTATGTTAGATGTGAATTTGCAGAGATAGATAGATTTTCCTATCTGAGAGTTCTTTGATTTCAGGTTTGGATTCTTTGTGGTTTCATGCAAGAGTGCATGACATAGTACTGCAGTCTCTAAAAACCAGTGTAGGAGTGCACTTATGAATTTTACGGAATTTTAGACAAAAATGTGCTAGGAAGGTGCACCAGCTGAAGTCATTGACTCAAAGAGGAAGCCTCAAGGATGTTGAACCCCTTGAAGGAGAAACTGTGTAGAGGAGAGTAGAGAGAGAAGAAGCAGAATTATTGAGAATTTTGTAAAGGCTCTGCCAGGAGGTCATTGAGAAAATGCACAGGATGCATTGAGGAGAACTCTATTTCAAGTTCAGTGAGAAGACAGAGTCACTGAAGATTCTGAAGAGATCTGCCAGGTGGGCAGTGAGTTGGTGGAAGTGTGCACAGAAGGAACTCTTGTTTGAGTTCATAGAGAAGAGAAGTGTCATAGGAGGAGACACTCGGATCCTGACAAAGGTGCGAGGGGTTTAATACTCGTAACAACAGAGGGAAGAGGACTCATCAAGTCCCGAAAGCATCGGGACCATCCAATTTGGAGGACAGGTGTCTAAGATCTAATCCCTCTTCAGCGTTTTAGACAACAAGAGTTCGAGGAGAAGGAGTTGTGAGACAAGAAGTCCCAGCTCACTAAATTGCAAAAGAATCAGGACCCTTCATCAAGGGGACATGTGGTGAGTGGTCAAGGTTTGGGGAAAACCCTGAAATATTCTCTTAAGGGGTAGTACTTCGACATTTCGGGACCCAGGAGGTTGAAGGACCAAGAACTGCCTGCATTCAGAATCACAAAATCGTGAATTCCAGAATCTTGAAAAGTGGACCTTAGTCATGGGTAGATTTTGGCATTTCATGGTCCAAGAGTTCAAAGGACCTAGAATTGTTGCAGCCGGAATTACAAAATCAAGGAACGCGAAAACCTAAAATCATTTGAAGGCTAAGGGAGAGCCCAGAGTCGTTAAGCCCTTTTTTCAACATTTTGGTGACTAGGAGTTGGAGGGGCAAGGAGCCTAGGAGAGCTCGCATGCAGGAGTCCCGAAACCCTGAAACGCGAAATGAGTGTTGTTTAGAACAGAGAAGGGCGTCGAAAGTTGAGCGCATTGATAGGTTTTCTCAAGGCCTGTGCCAAGGAATTAAAGGGACATGTGGATTCACTCAAAGGTTTCTAGCAAGAGCCCGAAGAGCCATTTCGTCTCAGGGAAGAGAGCGATCCAGAGACTGGGAGGTCAATGGACCCTGCTGAGGTAGGGGGGCTCTGCATCAGTCATGAAGGATGAATTAGAAATGATTAATTTTGGATTTATGAGATATTTTCTAGGAATAGAGGTGCACAAGTCCAAAACTAACATATTTATTTCATAGTTCAAATATGATCATGAAATATTGAAAAGATTTAGTATTTGAATTCAGAAGAAGCACCGATGCCTATCATAACAGGATTGAAGCTAAGAAAGGAAGATAACGGGTCCAAAGTGGATCCCACAATGTTTAAAAGACTCATGGGAATTCTTATGTATTTAACAACGACAATGCATGACATTATGTATGGAATGCATCTAGTTTCAAGGTTCATGGAAACTCCAAAATAATCACATTAGAAGGCATGAAAGAGAATATTGAGATATGTGAATGGAACAAAATATTTTGGTATTAAGTACTCCACTTAAAAATATTTTATACTTACTCGATACACTGACAATGATTGTGGAGGCAACACAGATGACAGAAAAAGTAACTCGGTGTACACATTTCATTTTGGAACAGGTGTAGTGTCATGGGCATCAAGGAAGGAACCCATAGTGACACTCTTTTCAGCAGAAGAAGAGTACTTTGTATCTACAAGCACAACTTGTCAAGCAGTATGGATGAGAACAATGTTAAAATATTCATTGCAGGAACAATAGGTACCAACAACAATATTATGTGACAAAAACTCAACCATCATGTTATCAAAGAATCATGTGTTTCACAAGAAAACCAAGCACATTGATACAAGGTATCATTTCATCAGAAATTTGGTGAATAACAAAGAGATCTCTTTAGAATTTTGCAGGTCAAAAGAAAAAATTGCAGATAGTTTTACAAAGGCCTTAACACGAGATGCATTTCAGCATCTGCGCAGTAATATCGGAGTCCGCGCAACAACATATGAGTGACAGTAAAATGAAAACTCAAATTTTTGATGTAATTTTCTTTTGTAATCCCACCTACTTATAATTAAGGTGGAGTGCTGGAAATTGTAATTACAAGTCGGTGAGATATTTATGTCTCCATCGATCTATTTGTCATTCAAGTTATCAGTTAGACATTCAGACAGTTTGTAAGTGCAAAGTCACACATTTACTCAAAATTCAGTTGGCAAGAAAGAATCTATAAATGGAGCCTATCTCTATCCTCTCAAGTTGAATTAAGTGGTTGAAGAGTCAGTCGAATTAATGGTTTTTAATGTTGAGTCGGTCTTAGCTTCTATAGGAAGTCTTAGTCGGAGTCCATATAATTCTGATTTGTTTAGCTAGTCAATGATGTTGAAGAGAAGTAGTCGATGGGTAGAGAAGAAGCATAGAGGTAGAGAGAACCAACATCAGCTGAAGAGTTTACAGAAGAAGTCGTTATAGTCAAAGATCATTGTCATTGTATTTTGCATTCACGCACATAGTCAAAGTTCATTAATATCAAGATTTTATGTATTGACAAAGATTCTATCTTATTTTTGAGTTTATGTGCTAAGAATAGCACCTTGTTATTCCACATTCATAAATCATTTCATTAAGTGTATGTATTCACAATGAACAACAAAATGAGTAGTCTGTGTACTACGCGATGCTCTTGAGAACTCTGTAGTGTAGCCTGTTTGGTGCGTAGTATTTCAAACTGCGTTGCGAAGAGTAAACTGTGTGCACTATTGATCTAATAGATCTTCCCTACAAAAACAACATGACATTCGATGCCACTTGTTATGCATATGTTTAATTACCTTTTCTTCAATAGTTTACATGTGTTTGATTCCCATTTTCAATAGTTTTATCTAATTCCATTTATAAAATTAAATTAATTATTTAATATTTTTTAATCATAAAGAAAAGTAATTTTTTTTTTTTTGTAAATAAAAGGTTGGATCATGTTATATTAATATCGGAAAAAAACATATCTGAAGGTGATGCCAGTTGTCACGCCTAAGCAGGAAACCGGGACAGCTGGGCACCCAAGTCCAAGTGTCTTCCTGTTTGCAGAGTGAACAAAATTTATCCAAGATGTCTCTGCTACGTCCCGCCCGAAGGAAACCAGGATGAGCAGGAAAAGTCTTAAAACTGGTGCTATTGTCTAGAGCTAAGAGACAACTATAATTAACTATCTTAAAGCTTAAACTAAAATAACTGTGCCATAAACAAAGTCTGAGTTTGCAAATCATGTAACCTCAGGACCCTGGTATGTGTCATCGGCCATAGCTAAGTGCTTCCATCGAGCAGGAAAGGCGTAGACTCTGGCGCAGGTCGGGCACTGCTTCTTCGATGTGGCTCTCGAATGTGCTGCATAGAACATGTCAAGGCGCTGTTCGAGTCTTGCTGTGCAGAAGACCTGGTCGTCAAGCAATTTTTGTATCTCGAAGAGGAGACTGAGAAGGTCCCAATCCACTGAAGTGTGTTGCTCTGGGCAATTGTTATCCGCGCGCTTCTCTGTGGTGGCCGCTTTTCCTTTTTTCTCATTGTGTGCCTCTTCTACCTTAGTGAGCTCGAGGGGTAGCTCTTCCACCACATAGCATGGTGTGTAAGGCCTTTCCTCTCCTGGAATGTCTTCTACCTGTTGCGAGGGACCAGCCAAGCCACTGGACATGCCCGGGTGCCAATTAGCAGGCGCGTCAAACCGAGTGAGCTCCAACTGTATTTCCGAGCCTGCGGCTTGAGTCTTCTCCTCATCGAACGCTCTTGGAGGCCTCCTGTGCTTTTGTCTGCGTCATCTGGTGGCCATTGCCATGGCTTTTTCAAAAGCTTCCTTCCATTTTTGGTGCAACTGGGCAACATACCAAGCTGCCCCCCGTCGCGACCTTCCCCTGATCCTTGGCATGCTGCAAGCTCTGTGAATGCCTCCCGGCCTTTCAGTGGGAGCTCGAATATGAGAAAATCTGCCACGATGCTGGTGTGCTTGGGTGCTCGAGGGAAATCGGCTACCCCAAATATCGGCTTGAATAATGAACGCTGAGACGATGACGAAGGCTATAACTGCCTCTGTCGCTTCCACCATTAAAGCCAACTGGTAAATGCTGGTACTCATCGCTTGCGTGAGGGGTCTCGGCCCTTGAATGCTCTAGCCTGTGCGCATGGCTCGTGAATGGGCGAGTTGACGGGGTCCAGTGGGCATATTAACTTCCCGTCCCGACTCCCCTCCACGTGGCTGGATTGTTCGCTCTGTCACCCCATCCGGGAAAAGAAAAGTAATTTTTTATTACTTAATGTTTTTATATTTTTTAATGAAAACAATGGTTTTTATCTCGAAACGTTTGANTTTTTTTTTTTTTTTTACAGTTTTATCAAATTTGATTTATAAAATTTAATTATTTATTTATCTTTTAATTATAAAAAAATAATTTTTTTGTTATTTAATATTTTAATATTTTTTAATTAAAACAATTGTTTTTATCTAGCTGCACATATTTTATTATACGATCCACTCTTGACTTAATGATGTATGTGAAAGAAATTAGGAGGAGGATTTGACTACTGGTTACTGGGCCTTAAAACCCGCAATTCAACTACCAATGGAGGGTTATGGAAGGCTTAATATGGGGTCAAGAATCAAATTCCAATGGAGGGGTATGGAAGGCCTAATATGGTGGTTAATCATTCTCATCTTTCATGATTCAGCACATTATAAATCCACGATTCAAATGACAATAAAAGAGTAGGGTATGGAAGGTCTAATATGGGGGTTAATCATTCTCATCTTTCATGATTCAACACATTATAATTCTACGATTCAAATGTCAATAAAAGAGTTAATATGGGTTAATCATTTTTATTTCTCATAATTAGTATATTATAATTATATAAATTGATATTAATCATTTTTTTTTATAATTTAATATATTATAATTATATAAATTAAGAGTTAATTATTTCTACGTTTTCATGACTTAACATATTATAGCTATACAAAATAATTATACAAATTAGGAACTAATCATTCTTACTTTTCTTTTAATTCAACATATTACAATTATACAAGTTGTCTTATTAGAGTTTATAGTTAAGGCCGCTACAAATAATTTTAGTTGAACATTCATTCTTATTGATGTTGTGTTTATTATCAATTCTACAATGAGTTGGGGTTTACTATCAATACAATAATGAAGCACTTTGTAGCATGTGGTTTTAATTCCGTGTTCTTAGTTTTTTTCTCAATATTTTAGTTAGTTTTTTTACCTTTTCAATTTCCTTAGTGTCAATTTATAGGAAAAGGGCTATATTGGTAGCCTAGCTATGAAAGGCAATGGATCTAAGAGGGTTTGGATCAACTTTTTTGTGATATAGGAACTATCATTGTTTAGGGTCACTACCTAAACATGTGTTGTGTCCTATGTAAATTATCAAATATCATCATTATAACCATGGAAATTAAAATTAGGGCTGTGAAATTATCATTGACACCCAATGGGATTTGTGTTTTATTTAAGCTGCCACCCAAATACTAGAAATCATATAATCTAGTAATACTATCAATCAGAGTTTACACCTTTTATGCACATCCACAAAAAAAAATTAAAAAATAAGCCACAACAGGTTCCTTTTTCTCCTTAATATGTCAAATTGCTTAACACCTTCAATGATCACAAACCATTCTACATTTCCCTCCCTTTTCTACTTGTATCTTTATGACAACATCTTCCCACATTGGCTCCTCTTAGGTAGAGGGGGTGCTTTAGAGCCTTAACCCTTTGAAAATCTATCTAATAAATTTATTGTAGGTGAATCCAACTCATTTTCAAATGTGGATATGCAAACAATCAAGTATACTCTGAAAACTTAAATTGGCATCAAAGAAATCACCCTTCAAGAATTAAATTTTCTCTAAGTTTTTTTTTTAAATTATGATACAATAAATATTGATTATGAACACATGAACATGGTTGAATAAGTAAAATAATACACGTTTTGTTTTAAAGGATTAATAATTGGTATAATTGTTCATTATTGATTCATCGCCCCCCATTAGTAATCCAACAATTACGTTATGGTGATTTGGAAATAAGTTTGGGATTTATGTTGGAAACAAAATTTCATCGTGAAAAATCTCTAAATTATGGTTCATTTGATCTAATTTCCATAAAGTTAATAAGATATTGTCCTTTGTGTCTCATGTCCTCATGTTAGTTGACCTAGCTAAAGTTCTATGTTACACACACAAGATTCACATTGCATCAAGCTACAAAATGATTTTTACCATAATTGGTTTAACATTTATAAAGTAATGTCTTTTGTCCAAGTAAGGTGACCCAATGGATGATTGATTAACGTAATGATATTAATTAAATGAGATTATACTTATTGTGTTTTCACTTTACAAACATATAGGGGGATACTTGTTGTTTTTTTACTTTACAGATGTATATGGGTAAATAATCATCATCATTCATCAACATCAAATAAACAAGAAATTCTATTCATAAAACATGTGTCATGAAATGAGTGCGTGTGTGTGTATGTGTGTGTATTCAAAATATTCTCGACTCTATATTTTTTACAAAATGGGACATATTCCCAATATAAAAAATGAAATTAAGTGCCCAAACATGGAAGAATAACTTATGGTTCCCTAGATACAAAATGAGACACGTTGGTCACTCATTGACCACTTCAACCCTTACAAATATCAGGTGCATCCTAGAAGTCTATCTTTCACCTCTTACTCGAAGCAATACCTTGACTCATTTTGTGCCTAGGTGTGGTTCATCTCTCTATAGATTGGACAAAGAAACAATATTCTTATAAGTTTTTTTTCTGCAATGAATTAACAAGCTTACACAATTATACTTTATAATTCAGGCTCAGAAAAATAACCATAGATGATACTAGCATTCACGAGGGTGTTTCCCTCCTTTGTGACCCTAATATCTCAACTATGCTAGGATACAAATATTACAAGAATAAAAGAACAAAATATAAATAAAAATGCATAAAATCAATTCCATTCATGATACATAAAAAAACATCAATGAATTATGTCACCATGAATAACTAAGGAAATGGTGGAGAGATGCTAGTGGCTGGAGTACTCAATTATACAATCTATTTTTAGGAAACATCTATTGTCATGTGGACTATTTTATAAAAATCAAAATATGAATGGGAGGATCTGTGAGTGTGAAATGGTGCATCCCTCATGGATGAAATAGTTTGGCATGCAACATGGACGAATAGTTTGTGGCATAAAGGTGGAGTCATTAAGGATATATGGGATGGAAAAGTGGTGGGGGTGGGAAGTGATAAACCCCCATGAATTTTACAAGGGATGGAAAAACCATTTGGGAAGGAAGTGGTATCCCAAGAACTAGGTCAGGGTGGCCAAGGGCGAGTCTTGTCATGTAGCCAGGGAATAATGACAGGGGGAATGTGGATAGTGTTGGATGAGACGATGGTGGTACAAGCAACTTGAAATTCAATGAAATTAGTAGAAAAATGTGAAATTCAACCAAACATTATAAAAAAATTCACCTTTAAACAATTTTGAACTCAACACTTGATACATATAAAGAGGGTGATCTTTCAATTCTAGGTGGAAATGGTTTATTGTTGTATGACACTTCATCTTTTAGAAACATAATGACATTATATTTTATTTCTCATAAAGAACCTATAGAAACACAACAACGATATTACAGATGTAGTACAATAGTATAAGATCAATGAGATTGATAGAGAATAAGCATAGAACTATGGTGGATTTATGAAAGTTACCCCATACCTGGGTATGCAGTACATATAGTGGCCTCCATTGACCTGTAACAATTCTTCCCATAAATCGAGCATTCACGAGGGTCACATCAATACCTATTATGTCCATGTTCAATCTCCTGGATGGACTCTATTATGTGGATTGAAGGACCAAATCATCTCCCAACATTACCTGTAGGTATTTCCTGGCAGTAAAATGCTATAAAAGTGTTGTGTTGCACCATGCTTCGAGTCAAACGATATGGATTCCTATTTATGGATGATTCTTTATGTGATGGGAGGATATTGGGAGGGGGTCTAGGAATTTCCCTAGGAGAATGATGACCTAGAAATGGTTCGTTCCTAGTATTTTATCTATCTTATGCAGACCCAGAACCTACCCCATGGAATTCACCAATGTTAAAGTAGCTGACATGGAACCCTAAAATGAACTTTGCCCACAATTTTCTAAGTAAAAATAGAAGCACCTCCCTATTATTGCAGGGAGGTTTGTCAAAAAGCATAAACCACATATCCATCCCATTCTCTAAAAATGGTTGGTAGGTTCACTAGTCCATACAAATGTGTCTCTTTGTAGCTGATTTGATATTTTTCGATAGGTAACCAGAGAAGGGGAAAATGAAAGTGGTACCCAATCCAATTTTCAGCACAGTGTCTCATACACTGGATATAACTGGGTACCCTT
>JZKD02S1988748.1:337076-356192 GCA_000966675.3 Picea glauca
CTTCTAATCAATGGTTAAGACCAAAAGTAATGTAAAATATCATGCAAAACAAATTAAACGTGTAGTAATGAGAAAGGACGTTATGTACCTTGGAATGATCAAGTGGAATGATAGTGTAAGTCAAAATGCAGGTGATGAAGGGTAAAATAATAGCAAAAAGTATGGGCAAAAAGGGTACAATATGTGGTCCTAACAGTTGTTATAATTTGATTCTAGGAGCAATAAATAATGTAATCAACAATTGTTTTGTAATTTTTAGGTCTCCAAATTGATTTTTATCTAGCTTGGTCCATTAATATTCAAATATCCTATCCCTATAATTAGAAATGTTAGTTAATTTAACTTCGGAACTTGAAGTGAAAGATGCAATGATGTCTAGAGAAATGGCTAGTGACAATCATCATGAATCTCTGGCATTCCATAAGTCTTGAACAAGAGTTCTTGGAGACCTCAACCCTTCATCAATTTCCTTGTTTTTTTTTGTCGGTTGTGGGTTGGGGTTTTGTGTGCCTTCTTGTGGTGGTGTCAATTTTGGGTTTTCTCTAGGATCCATGTTAATTAAGTTTGCTGAAATTTAGTAATCAAAAACATAATTGTGTTTATTTTTTAAACATTTAAACAAATTAGGAAATTTAAAAAAATGAAAGTCCTTCAAATACATATCTGGAATCAACTGGAGACCATGTTAGGAGAGTGTAGACACCAGGTTAGTAGAGTGAGGGTATAAATTTTCTCACTGTCCCTTGAAAATTTGTGACACAATCGATCTATTAGTGAAATAGGTTGTTTGACCCATTTTCCAATTTTAATCAAAGGAATGCATACACGTTCCTAGTAACATGTGAACATTCCTAGGAATGTGAGGAATGCACACAAGCTATTAAGATCACATGCATATTCTTGTCTAGGGATGATTTGGCATCCTCAATAGTGGTGGCTTGGGGATTTCCTATTGTGTCAAATGAAGAACACATGTACATTCTTAATAACACACATGCGTTCTTATGTGAGGAGGCTCATGCTCACACAATTTCCACGTTTTTATCGGTCAAGTTATTGTGAACAACCTAACCTTAGTTTATATTTAAGTTTATTAATTTTTTTTTTGCAGCAGGGAAAATCTACCATGTAGCAGTTGTTATACCTTCCTTTGGTCAAATATGTTGTAATTGTTGAGTCAAATTCATTTGAATTTTCATTTGTTCGGATTTCTAAAAATATATTTCCAAACTTTAACTTCATAATATGAATGGATATTATTTTGAATTACTAAATAATAAGTTTATTAGTCCTTTCCTTTAGGCTGTGGATTATAATAATTGGTTCACCAATTTTCCATTAGTATGGCACATAGTTCAAAATTTTTTAACCAATTTTTTTTACCAAGCATTGAACATTTTTGTAAGAGTATTTCATTTCAATCATAATTTTTAAATTTGAAGTCTTATTTGGCCTCATTTCAAGGCAAGAGACAATTTTATTTGGTTTCAAACTTAGAAAACCAAATATAAACTTAGACAACTTCATATTTGTTTTCTTAGAGGTGGATTAATGTTGGGCATCTAAGTTAATATTAATATGCAACATTAAATGTTCCACATTTAAACATATATTAAATCCCATGTAAAACTCGTCCTTCGACAATGTATCCTTCAATGTGGCAATGGCTTCCCTAAGTTTTGGTGTGTGCTTTGTTGCTCTTGCCACAACTAGGGATAATTTCAAAGATGAAAATTTATTTTAAAATGTAGAAACCTTGGTGAATCTTACTAGCCCTTAATATGCAAAGTGTAAAATGTTTGGGGATATTTTTGTAAAAATATTCACATTTCTAAGGATTTTATATAGTTTCCATAACTTTTTGGCAATTTGTGAGCTAAAATAATTTTATCCTGTAGAATTTGGGCGATTCAATTTTTGAAAAATGGAAATTGGTGAATCGTTTTTTGGGAAAAATAGTGGAAAATTAGCCCATGGGAAAAATTCAGCCCCTAAAATTTTCCCTCCGCAAAACCCTATGTTTTTCTTGCCACGACTCACCTTTGTTATTTGTGCCCTTTGTTTCTCTTTCTTCCATTTTACTCCTTTATACTTCACACACTCCATCTATTCTCACTTCTACTTCCTTATGTGCATCATCAAGTTACTAGATTCAATTCCATCAAACCCAAATTCTTCACATCAACTACAGTTGCTCCAATTCCATGAGGGCCCAAATTTTGCAAGTCTTAGTTCACCACCTAATAAAGTGACATAAATATTTACCCCTTCACACATGTTCAACAAGTCCCTACATTCATTCCTTACTCCTTGTTATTAGTCCTTTCATCCTTCACCCTTGACATGAACTTATAATGTCATTTCCATTTCCTAGCTATGTAGGAGGGTTGCACAAGCGTGGACCCACTATTGAAAAAACAACATGCAAAAATCATTAGCATGTATTTCAATAAGTCTTTATTTGTGAGATTATGGAGCAGAAGAGAGGAGTACCTTTCAACCATTTAATAGCAACATCACCAATATATCTAGCCAGAAGGTAAATACCATCCCAAGACTCATTGGATGGTTAGGTGCTAGATCTGCAATTGTTTTATTTGAATAATAATTTTTTTATAAAAAATTCCTCATTCAAAACATAACAACGCAAGTGTGTTTTCCATTGTCTTGTTACTTTCTGCATAACATTTTTAGAAAGTGCTAATAAGAAAAAATATATAGCTTGTTATAAGGAAAAATTGTGTACTAAAGGGGGTCAAGCAATTGAAATATCTTATTGTGATAGGATTCTCAAGTACCTCTATACCAACTCAAATTTGTCCAGTGATAAATAAAGATATTGAATTCACTTTCTTGAATTCATTGAAATATGAAATAATATTTAAATGAAGTACCATCAACATAGGAACTTACATTTAATTTTAATTAAAACTCATATTTCACATGGCCAAAAACATGTACTTTAAAACTTCAAACCCCTGAACTATAGAAAATTAGTTACCATCAAACCCATAAACTATAGAGAATTAGTTACCATATTTGTATTTGTTATTTTAAAGATACATTAAACTTTATTGTTAACATCTTGTATATTTTATTCATTTATAAATTTTATTTCAAATCGACATCCCTAAAGTTTGACATCTGCATTACCTAATTTACAAATAAGAAAATTGCAGAGCATGAAAAAGGAGAATTGCATGCAAAGATTGGATATTTTTTTTATTATGGCTTTAGCTACCTATAAGGAAATAAAAATAAGATATTAGATAAAGTTTTTTCCCGTGTTTTTATTGTTTATATGTAGTAAAGTTGATCAAACTTCAAATTGTGTCTATCATTTCCAATATTCAAAAGGGTTTGTCTCCACGCTTTTAGCGTTTATATTTCAAATGATTACTAAAACACACATAACGAAAGATAATATCAAAGGAAAATACCAATAACATTATGGCCTAATAGTTTGTCTATGCATCATAACTCTATATATTAGCATGTCAAAACCCACCGTTAGGACTTAAGCATATTTTTAATTTAGGTTTTATATTTTCTGAGAACTAGAATGCACCATAAGTTTAAAACTCAGAAGTTTCATTGAACAATTAATAGAATATGAAATCCAATTATCAAAAATATTGTTGTCAATTGAACTCTATGAACAATTTAATTGCTACTTCAAGACCTAGTAGCATAACTAGTAAAGCAAACATATGAACCAATTCTTGTTTGAATTGAAGCAACACCACAAACCCAAACATGTATCCATACCCAAACATTCCATAGTCCACAGATCCATATCCAAATCCATCAACATCTCCCTTGAAACCTACATGACAATAAGTAAGAACAAATATGGATCAAACCTAGGTCACCATTGTGATGCATGCAAACCAAATGGAGCTAGATTATCGGGCTGGATGCATCGAAACCAATTGAAGACCTATGCAAACCAAATGAATACTTTGATTAATATTTTTAATCATTTTTATACCGTTGTGAACTGTGCCAATCTTAAGTTTTGTCACGACTATTGACATATTAACATATTCTTTTTGTGCAAGCATGAGGTAAGTGGATTTTAAAATTCATTAAGAGGTAAAAAATTTTATTTTTTTTCATATGAAGTATAAACATGAAGTGATATTCACATGAGGTCAAATGGAGTATAAGCATGAGTGAGATTCACATGAGGTGATATGGAGTATAAGCATGAGGTAAGTAGAAGGACTAAGTTTGTCAAAAAATTCTTTTAAAAGTTTGATTATATTTTTTAAGTTTGTAAAATTTTCTTTTAAACTTAATGGCCAAATTCACTTGTAAATATGTTTTTTAATAATTTATTAAAATATTTTCTACTAATTCAACATTCTTGAATAATAAAGATAGAATACCTATCCATGATGCACCATTTTTTAATAATAAAAATGTAATTGATATAGAATAGAATATCTATTCATGAAAATGACAAAAATGAATATATATAACAATGATAATTATTAATTTTACAATTCTATGTTAATTATTAACTTCAATAAAAAACAATCATATATTTATTTGATAATATCATATTTTTTCTTTTTTACAAAACCAATACATGACTTAAATAAAATAAAGGGGAATATTAATTTTAAAAATACATGATTTAAATAAAATAAAGGGAAATATTAATTTTAAAAAGAGACACTCACATTCATAGTGCATACGACTTAAAATAAAGTAAGTAAGGCAATTGGATTAATATTAATGTTAAAAGGGAGACACTCATGGGTAATTGGATTAATGTTAATGTTAAAAAGAGCAACTTACATTCGTAGTTAATTTATTAATTAAGAAATCATGATATAATTTTGACAGATTATTTATTAATTAACAAATTATGATATAATCGAGAATTTGAAAAGGGTTTTTAAGTATAGATTATTTTAGGGGTTAAATTTTATTATGGACTAATTTTCTATAATTTTTCTAAAAAAAGATGAACCAATTTCAATTTCTTCTAAAAATGATTGGCTCAAATTCCATAGAATACAATTATTTTACCATAAAAATCTTTAGAAATTTGAATATTTTTACAAAATTATCCCCAAATATTTTATATTTTGCATAATAAAGATTAATAATATTATGCTTAGTTTCTACATTTTAATATAAATTTCCATCCTTAAAATTATCCTAGTCTCTAAAACAAACACTCAAAACTAAATTTAATTCCATATAAAATGTAATCAAACAAATATTCATCCCTTCTATCATAAATCTCTTTACATAAGCTCACTCAGATATACATTTGAGTGTGCTATTTTGATTTATATATCCTACCTCACTTCACTTGCATATTTTCTTTTAATCCAAAATGATAAATGATATCTAGTGTAACTTAGATAAAGTCTCTTCCTGCAATTGTCGTTTTTTTAATCTCAATATAAGGTAGGGACATTTTATTGCATCTCTTTTGTTTTATGATATAGATGAATAAGATTAATTAATTTAGTAAAACACTCTTACTTAAAAAAATATTGATGAAAAATTAATGTATGAAAAACATACTTTTATTTAATGTTCTGTAGAAAGATTAATTGCTTCACGAGAAATGAGTTTCACACTGTTATCAAAAGTATAATTTTTGTTTAACCTTATAAAATTAATTGATTGCTTAATTTCTTCGAGGTAAATGAGTTAAAAAAAAAAATGGGTATCGAAAGAATAATTTTTATTTAATGTTATACAAATGGATTAACTGTTTATAATTAAATGAATTGCGCAATTAGATCGGGATCCAGACTAACTCTCCGTGATGGCTATATTTAGTTACAACTCTAAATTGGAGTTGTTCTTTGTACCGTAAGTTCATTTTTGTGTGCTTCATCTTCCTGCAAAAACTTTTGACGCAAAGCTGTTCGTGTGGAGCATGAAAAATCATTATGTAAATTATGTATTGAACAATGATGTAATATGTAAATTATGTATTGATGGATAATTAAAAAATACATCACAAGTCATTTTTTTTCATGTTATCCTAAGTTTTTTTTTTTTCCAAGAAAAAATTGCTCCATTTTATAAAGATTATAAAACCATTTACAATGCAAACAGTCATGTGCAAAATGGACAAATACAGCAATCTCGCTGAGAGTAGAAACACCAAAGCGCGCCGGTCAAGAGAAAGTCAGTCCAGAGGAAAAGGATAGCAGAGTCAACACGCAGCAAACTCACAGAGAGAAGAATAACTAATGAGCAACCGGTTGATGAAAGTCGGATCAGTAAGGTATGAGGATAGCAGAGTCAAAACAGCAGACTGCCTAAACAATCCTGTACCTAAAACCAGAGAAGAAGATCGATCCATCATTCAAAAATATTATAGGAGGAGATGGAACTATCTATTCCATTGTCACAATGGAAGATCGAGAGTCTTCCCACCGCCTCTCCGAGGGCCCTCTTTGAGAGAGCATCAGCCACCCTGTTGTGAATTCTGGAAATATGAATGAAGTTGATGTCGGTGAAGCGAGAGGACAGGTCCCGCGTTTTATCCAACCAGCTTTCAATAGAGACCGAGTAAAAGTTGTTTTTCTGGCTTATCTAGTCAATGATAACTCTGGAGTCACCGAGACAAGTAGATGATTGATGTTATCCTAAGTTCTATAACTTTGAGATTACAGTTCAAGGGACATACATGAAATTTTTAGGAGACACATAGTGTATTATTAGTATGCTAATATATTCTATAGTTTTGAACATGTAAAGAGTACACAAGAGATTTTCCTTTTATATATGAGATTTTTTTCTTATATATGAGATTTTTCTCTCATATATAGGGGCGACTTTATTGTGGAAATATTAAGAGTTACAATGAGCCTATAGTTGGATGATTAATTTCCATAAAGATAATGTTAATAGGTGATTAATTTTCATAAAGATAGTGTTATGATTTATTTGTAATTATGTTGATTTAATGTGGTTATGTTAGGAACTGATTCTCCTCCTTTTATATGTAGATGTTTACTTTTGTATCTATGATTGATTACTTGTGCTTGTATAAGACAACAAACAAATTATAATATCCAAACTCTAAAATGTTGAATTGAGCCTAACTCAATGGATGAACATGTTATAGAAAAGTACAAAAGCAAGAGAAGTGAAAATTTTGTGGTTTGAAGAGTACCATGTATCCTCTACATAATACACAGATTGGATGTTACACTACTCATTATTGGAAAAAAAAAATATTTCTATTAAAATTTTAACACCCCTTATACCTATTAAAGTTAAGGTTAAATCAACATTCAATTAAAACCACAGTGACTAATTACACTATCGGTGAATGAAACAAATAACTTGTTGTAACCATAAATTTGATCATAACTCTAGCTTTTTTCTACTCCGTTCACAAAAATAAACCAATTTTAAGTTTGATAATTCCTATAAGTGTAGATTCTGAAATTTATGTATTCCAACCTAAAATGAAAGCTTTTATAATAATATAAACACTAGAGTGTATATAACAAATCTAGAACATATAAACATCATTCTTTTATAGTTTATCAAAATATCACTTCAATGAAAGAGACCAATCAATATTAGATGAAAGAGACCTAGCCGATTTTCGAATAGACTAGTATGTTTTTTTGATTGGAAGACTACATCATACATTACCCATACAAATTTAATGAATTTCCATAGTTTAGATTGACGAAATAATGACTTAACCTAATGAAATAGATTATTATAACTTGTTTAGTGCATCTTGACAAAATTTAAAGTAGGGCCTCTTGTGATGGTAGAGTCCAGTGAGTTAAGCACTGGGGCAAACAACAATTTGGAGGAGCTTTATGCGGCTGCCGAGCTGGATTGCGGAGAAGTGATAAGTGCAATAGTTGGGGGTTTGTTAATTCTGGTACGTGGGCGGAGGCTGTGATAAGAAGAGGAGACAACAGACTTCACCTGAAGAGAATTAGCGGGACCTTGCAGAGAGGGCACATGATGTACCAGGGTGTCAGGATGTAATCATTTCATCACCTCTATGAAAGCGGTAAACCGATGGCTTGACCTTTCAAGACTCCAGACATCATCAGTGGATTTGTTAGCAGTGGTCGCCTTAACCGTTGCAAGCCAAGAGATACAATTACCACTTAATTAAATATTTTTATAAGATCAAAGGGGCATTTTTGTTTGTATAAATACCTTAAACAAATTGTAAGAGTTTGAGCATGAAAGAACATAAAATAGAATTGCTATTTTGTATTTGTAGGTGTTTTCTCCGTTGATTTTTTTTTTGAGTTCGTAAACTCGTTTGATTCATATCTCTTACTTGTTGTTCATTGAATTACATTTTTTTTTGGATTCACTATATTGTTTTTAATTTAAACAAACTTTGTAATTATTTGGAGTACACGGAGTTCTTGGGTTTCAAAATTCCGAACCTAAAATGGGTGATTTTAATATAAAGGCATATTGAACCAAAGTTGAGATATTCAACATTTAGAGTTTACTTGTTAAAAGTGCGTGGAGTTCTTTAGTCTCAAAACCCCAAATCCGAATTGGTGGGCCCAAAGCTTATTCGCATTTCATGATTTGGGATTAGTTGTTACATTTTCCTTTTTGCGTTAGGTGTTTGTAAACCCCGAAACCTTGAAGTGTTAGGCCCACAACTTATTCGCATTTCATGATTCGACACTTATCGCTGTGTTTTTTTTTTTATGGCCTTTATAATCGTCGAATCCCAAACCCCGATTGACCTCCGGTTTTTCACATTTCGTATTAGAGCAAGATATCCATCCTACAATTGCTTAGTTCATTGCAGATTGTTCATGTTAGTGCCAAAATTTTATCCTCTTGTTTTTCCTCCACGTAATTTTTTCAAGTAATTTTTTCAAATTTTATATAAATGGCTATGTCTGGTAGTGGTTCTTCTTAGGTTCAGGTTCCTATTCTGAGTGAGAAGTCATATGACTCTTGGTATATTTGAATGAGGATGATTTTACGTTATCAGGATTTATGGACCTATGTTATTGATGGTTATGCTGAGCCAACTGACATAACAACATAATTGGCACTCTTCAATGATGACCGTGTTTTGCTGAAGGAAAACAGGAAGAAGGATAACAAGGCTCTTGGATTAATCCAACAAGGATTAAATGAATCCATTTTTACAAAGATTTATAGTGCTGCATCTTTGAAGATGTCTTGGGATATTCTTGAAACCTGTTATCAAGGTGTGTCCAAAGTGAAGTCATTTAAGTTGCAGAACTTAAGAAGGGACTTCGAAAATATAAAGATGAAAGATAATGAAAGTTTCGATACTTTCATGACTCAAGTGATGAGTGTTGTGAACTAGCTCAGGAAGTATCAAGATGATGTTGAGAATAAGAGAGTTATTGAAAAAGTGTTGAGAAGTTTACCTAAAAATTTTGAACCTGTAGTTGTACCCATAGAGAAATTTAAAGATTGAAATCAAATGCAAATTGATGAATTAATTGGTTCTCTTGTTGCTCGTGAATCTAGAATATCTAGATATGAAGAAGTATCATTGGAGCATGCTTTCAAATCCCAACTGCATGTGACCAGAGGCAGAGGCAGAGGAAGGTTTCATACTCGTGGTAGAGGAATTCGATTTTCTGGCCGAAGGGACAATAGAGCTAAATCAGAGTCTAAGAAGAAGTCCCAGCAGAATCCTCCTAATTTAAGATGGAGCAGCAACAAACCTTGGCAGCAAGAAAATCAAAGGTATGATAAAACTAAAGTACAATGTTATTATTGTAAGAATTTTGAGCATTTTCTAACAAATGTTTGAAGAAACAAGCAGATGTTGGAAAACAATATGCACATATTACAAATTAGTCTGATTATGATCAAAATCTTGTGTTCTTGACTTGTAATGTCACTCAAGAAAGTGCTAATGATATTTGGTTTTTGGATACTGGTTGCAGCAACCACATGACTGGTAATAAGGATTTATTTTCTTGTATTGATACTAGTATTCAATCTGAAGTAAAACTGGGAAATGATTGTAAGGTTATAGTTAATGGTAAAGGTGTTGTTCCGATTTATACTAATAATAATCAGAGAAGAAATATTATTGATGTTTATTTCATGCCTGGTTTAAAATGATATCTTATTAGTGTTGGACAACTGATGGAGAAAAAGTACAGAGTGTTCTTCAAGAACAAGGTATGTACAATCTATGATAATTCACCGAGCAAATAGTTGATTGCAAGAGTAGACATGACAAAGAATAGAATTTTTTCAATTGTTATGAGAAATGATTTGAGTGGTTCTTTGAATTCTTATAAAGTTGGAAGTTTAGATGAATCTTGGTTATGGAATTTGATATATGGTCATTTACATTTTGGTGTCTTAGATATGTTACAAAAGAAACAAATGGTAAAGGGGTTACCTTGTATTCAACAACCTACAAGCTCTTGTGAGAGCTCCATACTTGGAAAACATCATAGAGATAAATTTGTTTTAGGTGTTTCCTACAGAGCAAAAGCTCCATTGGAAATTGTCCACACATATTTATGTGGACCTATGCAAACAACTTCTTTAATTGGTTGTGTTTATTTTATGACTTTCATTGATGATTTTAGTAGGAAGACTTGTTTGTATTTGTTGAAACAGAAATCTGAAGCCTTTAATGTTTTAGGAAGTTTAAGCCTATTGTTGAGAATGAGAGTGGTCAAACCATTAAAATCTTAAGGTATGACAGAGGAGGTGAATACAAACTTAATGAATGCATTGAATTTTGTGATCTTTATGGAAATGAAAGGAAGTTTACTACTCGATATACTCTACAACAAAATGGAGTGGCTGAAAAGAAGAACTAGACCATCATGGATATGGCTCAAAGCATGTTGAAAGAGAAGCATCTTTCAAATGAATATTGGTGAGATGTGGTTCGTTGCTCTATTTTTATGTTGAATAGAAGTCCGACCAAGACTGTGAGGGATCGTGTACCTCATGAAGCCTGGGATGGTAATCCTTGCAATGTTTCTCATTTTAGATTTTTTGGATGTGTTTCATTTGTGCATGTAACTGAAGAAATGAGGAGGAAGATGGATGACATAAGTGAGAGATGTATATTTGTTGGATATAATGAAGAGTCTAGAGAATATAAACTCTACAATCCCATCACCCATAAATATGTAATCAACAGAGATGTTCAATTTAAAGAAGATGAATCCTGGGATGGAAGTATTGACAAATCAATTTCAGAGGGAGTTGTGTTACCCCGTGAAGATGATGATGGAGCTGAGCAAGTTGAAGGAGATGGACAGATAGTTCCACATGTAGATACACCTGTAGCAATAATTCCAACAAGGCAAGCACCAGATTTCAACCCATCTTAGTTTAGAACGCCCACAACTCATGAGCGTGGTGAGCCATCTAGACATTGTGGACATCAATCAGATTCACAGGTAAGTAGTGAATCAAATCCCACTTTAACTTCATTAAGAAACAGATTTAAAGGACAAAATACTAGAAGCTTAAGAGAATTGTATGATCAAAATGAAGAAGTAGATTAGATTTCAATTTTTTCATTAATGGCATGTGATCCTGTAAGTTTTGATGAAGATGCTAAAGAGGATGTCTGGATAAAAGAAATGGATGAGGATATTGATTCCATTGAAAGAAATAACACTTGGGATCTTGTAGATTTACTTGAAGGTAAGAATAGTATTGGTGTTAAGTGGGTTTAAAATACTAAGCTGATTGCAGATTGTGAAGTTGAAAAGTACAAAGCAAGACTTGTAGCTCAGGGGTTTAGTCAGCAATCGGGCATTGATTATAATGAAACATGTTCTCTTGTAGAAATAATTGACACTGTGAGAATGGTCTTAGTTATTGCAGCTCTGAATAGATGGATCATGCATCAGATGAATGTTAAGTCTACATTCTTGGATGTATATTTGGAAGAAGAGGTTTATGTCAGACAACCTTTGGGTTATGAGATTGATAAGCATAGATATAAAGTTTAAAAGTTAAGGAAGGATTTATATGGATTGAAGAAGGAATCCATAGTTTGGTATAACAGGATTGATGAATACCTGATCAGTGTTGGATTCAACAGAAGTCCAAGTAAACCAACTCTGTATACAAAGGTAAACCACGAAGGTAAAATTTTGATTGTTTTCTTGTATGTTGATGACCTGATTTTTATTGGAGATCTATCTGGAGATGATTTTCAAAATTCCATGAAAACAGAGTTTGAGATGATTGATTTAGGATTGATGAAGTATTTTCTTGGAATTGAAGTGGATCAATATGATGATGGCATTTTCATTTGTCAAACTAATTATGAAATGAAGTGTTGAAAATGTTTAGAATGTTGAATTGCAGGTCAGCTACAACACCAATGGCAACTGGTATTAAACCTAGCAAGTATATCATATGTTGATCCAACTCTGTATAAAAGGTTGGTTGGAAGACTTGTGTACTTAACAACAACCAGACCTGATATCATGCTTGTTGTAAGTTTGATTTCGAGATTCATGGAGACTCCAAAGTGTACTCATTGGCAAACAAGAAAGAGGATCCTAAGATATGTTGTTGGAACAACTGACTTTGGTATCTGATACACATCAATTTTAAAATTTGCGTTGATCGGATATACTGATAGTGATTTTGCAGGTTCCATTGATGATAGGAAGAGCACATCTGAGTATGTTTTCAGTTTTAGATATGGAGCAGTGGCATGGGAATCAAAGAAACAACCCATTGTGACTCTATCCTCTCCTGAGGTAGAGTATGTTGCAACAGCTGCAGTTGCATATCAAGGTGTGTGGATGAGAAGTGTCTTCAATGAATTTTTTCATGACCAGAATGATGCAACCCAAATTGTCTGTGACAATAAATCCGCCATTGCACTGTCAAAAACTCATGTTTTTCACAAGCAGAGTAAGCACATTGATACAAGGTATCATTTCATTTGAGAGTTGGTAAATGGTAAAGAATTTTTTGTCCAGTTCTATAGATCCGAAGAACAATGTGCAGACATATTTACAAATCCTTTGGAAAATGAATTGTTTAAAATCCATAGAAGAAATATTGGGGTCTGCAAGCTATAATGCATTGTTTATAGCAATTTTGTTTTACATATTTTCAATTCGTTTTTCTCTAAAATGATTAAGAGGCAGTATGTTAGAATGTAATCATTTCACCGCCTCTGTGAAAACGGTAAATCGGTGGCTTGACCTTTCAATACTGGAGACACCATCGGTGGATTTGTTAGCAGTGGTCGCATTAACCTTTGCAGGCCACGAGATACCATTACCGCTTGATTAAATCTTTTTATAAGATTGACAGGGCAGTTTTGCTTGTATAAATACCTGAAATAGATTGTAATAGTTTGAGCATGAAAGCACATTGAATAAAAGTTGTTATTTTGTATTCGGAGGTGTTTTCTCCTTTGTTTTTTTTTTTTCTGTTCGTAAACTCATTTGATTCAAATCTCCTACTTTTTGTTCATTGAATTACGGTTTTTTTTTGGATTCGCTATATTGTTTTTAATTTAAACAAATGTTGTAATTATTTGGAGTGCATGGAGTTCTTGAATTTCAAAACTCCGAACCCGAAATGGGTGATTTTAATATAAAGGCATATTGAACCAAAGTTGAGATATTCGGCATTCAGAGTTTACTTGTTAAAAGTGCATGGATTTCTTTAGTCTCAAAACCCTTGAACCCGAATTGGTGGGCCCAAAGCTTCTTCGCATTTCTCCATTTGGGATTAGTAATTTATTCGCATTTTGTGATTCGACAGTTATCGCTGCATTGTGTTTTTTGTGTCGGGCCTAATCGTTGAATCTCGAACCCTAATTGACTTTCAGTTTTTCACACAGGGGACCGATGGGAACCGGAAAATTAGGTAATGAGGACATAGATATTCTAGGGATCTCCATAGAATCCATGGTTGGGGGTGGGTGTCTCCACTAAGGTAGCATGCTTGTCAAGAGTGATAAATTGTGAAGCAAGAAATATAGAGCATAAAATTGTATTAAGAATATAAGAATAAAGTACAATGAGAAGAGTTAATGGAGATGTACTATGCAAAGGAAAATAGTTGAGCTAAATAGGCTCATGAAAATCAAAAATAGAAAGTGTAGCTGGCCAGGTCAACTCGCAGTGTACAGTCATCCTGTTGAGGTTACATTATATTTAATACTCCCTCTTAAACTCAAGATTTACAAACATCCGCACTGATTATGCCTAAGTGTTGTCTCTGAAAATGAAAAACAGATTTTCCCAATGGCTTTGTGAAAATATCTGCAAGCTAATCTTGAGAACGACAGAATTGTAGTGCAATATCACCATTATTGACTAGCTTGCGTATGAAATGAAAATGAGTGTCAATGCGTTTGCTTTTCTTGTGAAACACATGATTTTTGGATAGAGCAATTGCAAGAGCAGGGTCTGTAACAGTGGTTCAGCCTCCATGACGGCCTACAACAACTTACCTCTCTAGGGCAAGGTGCCCTACCTCACCTCAAGGTTGACCTCAGGTGACTCTGGCCGATGGGTTGGCATGGTTGTTGGGGTGCAACCGAAAATGGAAGGAGGAGAGGTGAGGAGATGGGATTCGATCTGCTGCAGCTCCTCTGACTATTATTGTTCAACTAAACTTAGTTGTTGCTCATTCTGGTGACAAAACGGTTGATCGTTCAACTCGAAGAGATTCGAACACTCTAGCTTTGAATATGAAGTCGGAGGTCGGTGCAAGTCGACTTCTCGTCAAAGGTCGAGGTGGTGGGTCGGAATTGAATTCCAACAAAATTGGTCTGGAGGAAAATGAGAAGAGGAATCAAAAAGTAAGGTCGAATAAGGGTCCACATTAAGGTCCTCGACAACCAGCTTGTTGTTGGGCTACTCAGATCGATCTATAGACATGACAACATGTTGATGTGTATTTGTTTTTTTGGCTATCAATATCTCTTGGAGGTGAAGTAGCCTTGCATCATCTCGTTCTAGCTCCAGAAATGACCAGGATAAGAGCTGCTTCAGTTCTTCCATGGCCTATGAAGATACAATACAAATTAAATAATAAAAAATAATTTAATTCTAGACTATGAATTGAAGGTTTAAAGATTCCTCTCCTTATGGTAGAAGAAACCAAGGACACTTCATTGTTTTCTACTCAAACAAGAACAAGTCTCGGCCATTCGAGATGATCAATGGGAAGGAAGAAAAAAAAACCGATGGAATATTGTATATAGCAAAAACTAACTTGAACAATAAGATTTATGTTGAATAATAAGATATCTGATAAGATTGTTGTGCGAAGGATTGTTTTCAGAAGGATTGGGAGAAACAACGGTGGATGCAGTGCTGTATATAGCAAAAACTAACTTAATCAATAAGATTTTTGTTGATTAATAAGATTTTTGTGGGAAGGATTGTTTTCAGGAAGATTTGGAGAAACCACAATAGATAAGTTTAGTAAAAAAAGAAGAAGAAGAGAAAAGATAAATACTGAAACCTATCAAAGGTGGGAAAACCTAGAAAGTCTTCTCTATGAAGCTCTTCTTAGGTTTTTCCATCTTCTGTAAGTTTCAGTATTTCTCTCTTCTCTTCTTTTTTACTCACTTTATAAATGGTGAAGATGAATCTTGATATGGATTTGAAACATAAACTTCAACATGTCAATAGTGTGGTTTCTCCAAATCTTCCTAAAAACAAAAACTAACTTATCTATAAAATTAAATTAAATTAAATAATATATTTTCTATTAAATTAAATTAAATTGATACTGTCGTTTCTACTAAATTAAAATTTTAAATAATATATTTTTCTAAATCTATAAATATATAATACAAATAGATTAATTAAAACATTTTTTGGGTGGAAAGATTGGTTTGGTTTATTTGTACTTTAAAGATATTTTGGTATATATAGAGAGAGAGAGGGGTTTACTTAGAGTTATTGTCTTTATAATTTTATTTTTCGTAACTTAAAATATAGTGTTTCTTAATGTTTATTACATATAATAATAGTTATTTTGATATTTAGTCTAATGGTTAAAAACACGTGTTTCCTCCTAAAAAATAACATATTCAAATCCAAAAAGAGTAGAACAAATCCAAAAAGAGTAAAATTTTTTGAGTATCTGTCTGGGCAAAACCCTCCAATAAAATGATTCGTGTCCATTTTTTTGCTTTCAGTTACTCTGTTTGCTTTCAGTTACTCTAGTTATTCTACCCCTTCTAAATTCAATAGCTTGTGGGGTGTGGGGGGCATGACATATTATCGAAGTTCCAACCCCACCGACATGTTAATAACTTTTGTGGAAGTGAAGAAACATTTTACTATTTTTTTTTCATAGCGTCTGAAGTGAAGAGACATTTTACTATTTTTTTTTCATAGCGTCTTGCTTTTGTCTTCGTCACATTAGTCCCGACAGAACAATATTCCGCGTCGAATTTCCGGTTGGATGATGTTAACTAAATGACACTAACAAGAATTTTAAAAATAATTGTTGAAATTTCCAAATATATAATCACTGTCTGACAAACAAATTTCAACAGAGTGTTCATTTTTTCTGGACAGAGTGTTAATTGTTGAAATTTCCAAATATTAGACAAACAAATGGCTTCCTGGACAGTTCAGTAATTCCTGGAATTTTCTGCGTGTTGTGGAACGTTTCACCCTTGAATATTTATTATAATAATTTTCTGCGTGTTGTGGAATTTTCTGCGTGTTGTGGAACGCTTCTCATAATTGTTATAATGGGCGGTGTTGCATATTTATTATTCTAATTGTCATGTGATTCTCACAATTGTTATAATCTATGGGAATCATTTGTTGTAAATGGTGTTAATGGTATTGAATGTTTATTTCAGGACTTCATAAATATTAAATATTAAAGAGTAAACATTAATTATTATTATAATTAATGGTACTTATTTTTTAATATTATTATCATATTTTTTTGTAATTTTTCAGTTTCCATTGAAATTAAATTTATTATTATTATTATAATGTAAGTTTTTGATGGTTGATATTTACGTTGAAAGGTGTACACCTATTGACAATGGGCAGATTTAATAAGGATTTAGTGCTTAATAAGTTTTCTATGAACATGATTAAATATGGCTGGAATATTCTTAGTAGTCACACAAAATAAATGGCTTTGATTTCAATCATTAACTTCCTAGCTATTATAAAGACATTTGTTTATGTGTTTACTTTTTTACAATTACCTAATCATATTTAAAAATTACTTTGATAGCTAACTGATTGCCAGGTAAGTGATTAACAAAAATTAAAATATTAACACCAGATAAATGAAGCGCAACCGTTTATTTGTTAATCAAGAATAAAATTTAATATATTCTTTTAAGGATTTGTTTCATCTTATCAGCCTTTCGGCGTTCCCCAGCAGCTATTTAACTGTTGTGCTAATCCATTCTATATTTCGAATCCCTAATATTTCGTGAGGAGAGATCATGCTACAGTGATTGCAAAGCCATGCGCTATTATTTTATAATTTGTGAAAGATATTCAAATTAATTTGTAAAATAATAGTGTAATACAAATAAAACTATACATTACAACTAACTATCATTACAACTAATGCAAGTTACACATTTGAAACCTATATTTTTGGGCGAATGGTGCAACCATTGCCTACTAGCCTCTCAACAAAGCAAGTTACACATTTGAGCCTTATATTTTTGGGTGAATGGTGTTGGTTGTGGAGCCTGATTATCTTCCTGATTTAGAGGTCTTTTACTTTCAGTCGTGTTTATACCCCAAGAAGTATTTACACCCTAGAAGTATGTACACTCTTCCATGCGGAGGAGTACAGAGGGGGGGTACCCCCTCTGCGGGGTCCAGGGGGATATCCCCCCGGCTGGGGGGTTTGGGGGCAAGTGGGCCCCTAGTGGGGGTTTGAGGGCGAAGCCCCCAAAGAAAAAATTGCCTTGTAAAAGTATATTGTAATTTCATTGTAAATCTGGGTTGTTCATAATAAGGTCGCAAATCTAACGATAGAGATTATGTTAGGGTTTTTTGCCCTAGAAGGCAACCCGCTTTTATGAGTGAAATGTATTGCGGCTATGTATGTTGACGAATATTGTATTCTGAGATAGGAGATTGTGAGAGAAAGAAGAGGAAGTTACAACGGGTTTTGTTGTAGGTTGTATCCCTTCATTTGCTGGATAATAATAAAGAAAGTACCTGGCAATTTCTCTGGTGGACGTAGCCCACACTGGGTGAACCACGTAAATATGTATCTCTCTTGTATTGTGTATCTTCTATGTTTTATTTCTGCATTTGTTTTATTTTATTGCTCCGTGGTCCTGTTTTTCTAACAACTGGTATCAGAGCGTAAGGTAACTCGCAGGAAAAGAGAGTTCCTGGTTCGAGTGGGAGCAATGTCGGAAGATGAAAAGTTTAGGGTCAAGAAATTTAACGGCCAAAACTACCAGTTATGGAAGATGAAAATGGAAGACTATTTATATCAGATGGATCTATTCCTACCATTGAGTGGAGTAGCAAAGAAGTTGGCTGCCATGAAGGACGAAGAATGAGAGATTCTTGACAGAAAGGCTCTAGGAACGATACGGCTATGCCTGGCAGCGTCGATGGCTTTCAATATTTTGAAAGAAAAGACAACGAACGGTTTGATGGATGCATTGGCCAAATTTTATGAAAAACCCTCGGCGTCGAATAAGGTATTTCTAATGAAGAGATTATTTAATATGAAGATATATGAAGGTGGGTCTGTTGTAGATCATTTAAATGAATTTAATACGGTTACTAATCAACTAAGTTCTGTAAAAGTGGACTTTGATGATGAGGTTAGGGCTCTTCTAATCTTATGCTCATTGCCAGAATGCTGGAATGGCTTGGTCATGGCTGTAAGTAACTCTATCTCTGGTTCAAATACTTTAAAATTTGATGATGTTGTTGGTGTTATCCTTAGTGAGGAAATGCGGCGGAAAAGCACAGGTGAGACTCAGGTAAAGCGTTGAACATGGAGAACAGGGGAAGACAAAATGATAGAGGAAAGGGCTCAGGGAACCGTGGGAATTCTAGGAAGGGAAGATCGAAATCCAGACTTGGAAAGATAGAGTGCTGGAATTGTGGGAAGAAAGGACATCTGAAGAAAGACTGCAGAGCTCCAAAG
>JZKD02S1988748.1:366548-377829 GCA_000966675.3 Picea glauca
TACACATGCATTATGTTTTGGAGGTTTAGACACTTTTCTACAGGGATATGTTGATTCAGATATGGCAGGTGATAAAGACAACAGGAGGAGCACCACAGGGTATGTTTTTACTATATGTGGAACAACAATAAGTTGGATTCGAAACTGCAAAAGGTTGTTTCACTTTAAACTAAAGAGGCAGAGTATGTTGCTGCTACAAAGGCTAGTAAAGAGATGATTTGGTTACAAATTTTTATGGAGGAATTGGAAAAGAAGTAGGAGAATAGCAGGTTGTATTGTGACAGTCAGAGTGCCATTCACCTTGCAAAGAACTCAGCCTTATAATCGAAGACTAAGCATATATAGTTGAGGTACCACTTCATACGATCCACCTTAGAAGATGGAAAATTGAAACTGGAAAAGATACACACTAGACATAATCTTGCAGACATGTTAACAAAGGGAGTAACCAACAAGAAACTTAGTTCCTGCTCAATTTTAGTTGGTCTTCAAGAATGAAGATGAAGATGAGAAATTTTCTAGGTCCAAGAAGGTTTAGACTCCAGCATATACAACAGTGATGGAGTTGTTGAGATCAATCTCCAAGTGGGAGATTGTTGGTTGTGGAGCCTAATTATCTTCCTGATTTAGAGGTCTTTTACTTTCATATGTGTTTATACACCATGAAGTATTTACACCCCAAAAGTATGTACACTCTTCCACACGAGGGAGTGCAGAGGGGGGGTACCCCCGCTGCGAGGTCTGGGGGGGCTATCCCCCCGGCTAGGGGGGTTGGGGGCAAGTGGGCCCCCAACAGGGGTTAGGGGGCGAAGCCCCCGAAGAAAAAATTGCCTTGTAAAAGTATATTGTAATTTCGTTGTAAATCTGGATCGTTCATTATAAGGTCGCAGATCTAACGATAGAGATTATGTTAGGGTTTTTTTCCCTAGAAAGAAACCCTCTTTTATGAGGGAAATGTATTGCGGCTATGTATGTTGGCTAATATTGTATTCTGAGATAGGAGATTGTAAGAAAAAGAAGAGGAAGTTACAGTGGCTTTTGCTGTAGGTTGTATCCCTTCATTTGTTGGATAATAATAAAGAAAGGACCTAGCAATTTCTCTGGTGGACGTAGCCCACACTGGGTGAACCACGTAAATCTGTGTCTCTCTTGTATTGTGTATCTTCTATGTTATGTTTCTGCATTTGTTTTATTTTATTGCTCCGCGGTTCCGTTTTTCTAACAAATGGTGCAAATGGTGCAACCGTACATGTGCCTTCCTGCCTCTTAACAAAGAGACAATATAAATACCATGGATTCAAGGATATGAGAGATTCATATCATCTCAATGCATCTGGTTCTATGTATTGACAATATTTTTCGATATATAAACACTTTTTTCTTATATTTTTTCCAAAATTGTGCAATTGCATAGGCCTCTTAACAAAGTGACAATATTTTTAAGATATATATGAACTTTTCTCTTCCATAGACCTGTTAACAAAATTAAACAATACATCTTCAAATAATCATCAACAACAATTAACAAAAATAAACTGTAGATCTTCTAATATTCACATCAACTCAACTCATCTTGGCCAGTTAACAAAGATAGACAACTCATCTTCAGATCATTAATAGTAAACAATATTATAAATACCATACACCATATATATATTGAAGAAATAATATAAATACCAACCATACATCATAATTCAAGCTTATTAGATATTCACATTGACTCAGTGGGTTAGATCGAATAGTTAAGTAACAAAGTTGTGTGGCAGCTTAGTTAGCAGAGCCAAATGGAAACTGCAGTGAAGATGTGACAAGTAGCATGAAGCATAGGTGGTATCCATGCAGTAAATGACACTTATTTTTTGAAAGTATATAACAAAATACAATTTCTCCATAGTGGAAGAATTTTTTTTATGAAGCAGTTTAGTTTGAAATACATTAAATAAGTTTGAAAGTATATAACAAAATACAATTTGTGCATAGTGGAAGAAAAAGAAACAGTTTAGTTTGAAATGTATTAAATAAGTTAGAATTATACACTGTTGAAAGATAAAAATGTATGAGGACATAAATTTAAAAGTAGATAAAAAAATAATTTTATTTGAAAACATATTAGTGGAAATTTCAAAGCGTTTGTCATATAGACTTGGATTGGGGATCTCAGGGACCATAAGAGAAATATGTACAAAAAACATGACTGTAAAAAGAAGAAGTGGGTGATGATAGACTACAATACCTACAAAAAATAAATAAATTGAAAGGTATCAGTGTTAGACATTTATATTTAGAAAAGTGAATAAACTGAGTTAATAAACAAAGGAGGATGCGATCAGTAGACTTACAATGATGGTACATATGATCCATTTTTCTATTTGTTTGCGGCTTCCGTTTCATTGATTTCATTGACGACCGCTGGAATCATGGAAACTTCCTATTGCCTTTCGTCGATGGCCTTCTTCAATTCCCTTTCAATCCATTCTTCAATGTAGCTTCTCATTGGGGTGACATTGATCTCATTCCATATTTTTGTGTTGAAAAGTTTGTTTTCCAATTTGTCAACGTCGATAAAAAGATCACACAGAGCCTGATCAATTTCCTTTTTTTGTATTGAATAGTCAACTAGCCAGTCATGGATGTGATCTTAACCATATTCACAGATGCTCTAAAACTTTTCCAAAGATAGTTCCTTAAACATATCAACCTGTTTATTGAAGTCATTCCTAGTTAAGGGAAAGGAGTTGACGATTAAGTTGGGGTCCTGGAATTCGTTGGTCCTTTCGGAGAGGTTTATTCTAGACAACCCTTTGAATAATTTTTCTCTCTTTGATATGGCTTGTTCCCATGACTAGACAATGAGATGTAGTTTCTTCACTTTTTCTTTCCATCATGCATCTAATTGATCAATCCGGTTTTTGGATGGAAGATCTTGTCTTCTTCTTTTTGTTTCTATGATGTTGTTGACAATGGTGCCAAAAGGAACTATCGTCTTCAAATAAAAATGTTTGTCATATTTTAACTCTGCCTGCAAATGTTGGAGAAAACTATGTTCCCTGGTTCCAAGGGAATTGATGGTTTGTGATCTTTCCCATGCCTCAATAACCAGTTCCATTCTTTTCTTCAAATTATTCTCCACATATCCTCTACAAGATGTGAGGAGGCTGGAGGATCCTTTTAAGTTGGCTTTAGGGGTGGAAGGCATGGCTATTACCGAAGGGTTGGCAAGCAATGTCATAGGAATCAAAGGCTCTTCCAATTCCTTCACCAGGCCCTTTAGTCTAGAATTTTTAGCTTCGATGTCTCCAATGGAATAATGATGTGCATCTCCGCTCATTGTGTGAAGTTGACATATTTGGGACGACCACATATTCGCAAGGCTAAACTCTAAATTATATTTTCCTTTCTTATTTTTTACTGTTTTTTTTCAATGAATAATTTTTTGGACAGGCTGTCAAAAACAATTCTCTAGAACACGAAGTATTCATCTTCATTAAAATTTTCGAATTGGATATGTCCATTGGATCAGGCTCAAGTTCCATGTGCTCGCTCTGAATTTTGGGCTCTTTCGCATGTCGCACATTGTTTTTCCTCTTCTTTTCTACTGGAAGCTTGTGAGAACTATAAATTTTAGAGTGAGGAGGGTAATTATATCCTCCTCCATTTGAAGAACTGTGAGTTGATTTGCTGTTGTGGTGGGTTGTTGGAGTGATGCTCCAGGATGTCGTACTTTTTGCAGTTTTATTCTCCAATTGAACACTCTTGTCACCAGGGCCTTTCCCCTGCTGCCTGTTGAATTTAGTGTTTATTTGCAGTGTTTCTAGGTAGCTAACTTCAGAAGAAGGAGTGTTTCCACCAATGTCTCTATTTCTAGACAAGTTTTTTTCGAGAAAACAATCGCCGAAGCCAAGTGTTTGTAAATGTTGTTGAAAATTTTTATCGGGGTCGAACCCTCTTGGGATTCCAGCATATCTCAAGTTTAGGTTGCTGGAATGCGCTGTGAATTTGTCAATTTTGTTGACATGTTTCAACACGAAATCCCCGACTTTCCAAGGTAGAGGAATGAACTGTTTTTTTTCTCTTTGCTTGGAATAGATGCAACCAGGAGTTGTATTGTTGTGTTACTTCTGCAACAAAAATTATGTTCGTAATGTGACATGGAAGGAGATAATGTTTTTCTGTGGAGCCAAAAATCCTTATCACAATGTAATTATCCAAATGTTCAAGTGTCCCCTTCCTATAAATAAAATTGTTTGCCTGTTCACATATGCGGGGAGAATCTTGTCCAAACAACAAAACTTTGAAAACATACACAAAGCCATTAAAACCTCATAAAAATAGTGGGAAGCCTTGTGCTTCCACAAGGCCTGGTACCAGATCATTGCTGGGTCAAATTCCCAGTTTACATTCTTTGACAGACAATTCTAGAAACTGACAGCAATGTGCAATCGCAAAAAATAAGTAGGATGACATATAAAATTTATTTTCCCTTTTGAAGTTTGACAATTGGGAATAGATTTCATGGGAAATTAACTTGCCCCAATAAAAAATGGCTTGTTCATTGACAATGAAATACAAAACATAAAGAGCCATCCAGGAAATAGTTGTTGTCGACTCCTGTCATGTTATTCTTTTAAACAGCCAGACAATTTCGCGGAATGAATTTCTAAATGAACTAACCTATAAGCTTGTGATATCTTCAAGAATTACAATCAAGTATTCCAATAAATGGGCAAGAGGTCCAAACCGTTATTATTCTTTTCTAGGAATTGTTTGCAATATTGTCCTTTGAACGTCAACATTGGCTCCGGTAATCTTAACATCTCGCGGAAGACCTGAGGTAACAAAGAAACAGAAGAGCGGTCTTGCAGTGGAATAATTATTGTATTTGAAATAAATTTATTGGCACACTAAGATACCGACTCTTTATAGTCAAAATCTTGAGGGACACAGCCTGCACGAGCAATCACAGATGTCCAAATTACTTAGTTCTGGGTGACAAGGGTTGAGTAATAAGAATATTCCCTAGACCAATAGAAGTTTTGGTCCTTACACCCGAAGATGTTCACTATATCTCCACAAAACCATTGTCGATCTAATGCCATAGGTCTATGAGAATGTTTGTTTTCTCTAGACAATGGTTGAAATGAACAGTTGTAAATGATAATGTAACTCTCCGCAAAATCTTTGTTAAATTCTTATGAATGGGAAATCTCCTCGAGCCTTTCGCTGACTAATGACAATTTGTATGTGTGGTTCATGATGAACTATTAGCAGTAAATCTTACTTATTGCACATTTAGAAGTGCGAATGTGGTGGGTATGACGAAGAGCAATTAAGGATTGGAGTTTTTTTTAATGTGCCAATCCCATGACGTGCAAACGACATTTCATGATTTTGAAATCAACACACACAAGGGATAATATAACCCCCCACAAATATTGGTTTAATTCATACTAATAGGAGATCTCCTCGAGCCTTTCGCCCATCAATGACAATCTATACAGTTCCTGTACGATAAGTTGTTAGAATTAAATGTCAGTAATTGCATATTTAGAAACAAGATATATATATATATATACATACATACATTAAAACAATTTTGTTTTATTATAGACAAGTAAGAAGGTCACGAAGACGGGGGAGAGCAAGGAATGAATCGAAAGATATGAAAAGCATTTGGAAGGGATTAAAAATAGGGTTATGGGGTTTAATTAGGAGAGACAAGTGAACCAAGACCTAATTTTATGTATCCTAATTTTTTATTGCAAAACCTGTAAAACGGAAGAGAGCATGATGAGGCAGTTTAGCGGTCGCTTTGTATATTTGCAGAATTAAGAGAAAGTGGCTAAATATGACAATGGGAAATGGTCATCCAGGCTCATTTTCAGAATCAAATATTGAAAATTTCATGAACAGACCAACCTGACGACACGCAACTGAAATTCCATGATTTTTGAAATTAACACCCGAAAGGGATAATATAACCATCCAAAAATTTTGGGTTAACCTGTGTTAATGGGAGATTTCCTCAAATCCTAGTATAGCATTAACGCTTGGTAGTTTCATACCTAGAAATAAGATCTTATATATAATTGCTAATTGCTAATTGCAAAAGGGAGCAAGCACATGAAACAGCGATTAGGAATTGGATATTTCTTGAACCCGCCAACCCGACAATCCACAAAAGAAATTGGAAGAAATGAAGTATGGAAAGCAAATGAGCATGATTCAAAATGGGGTGACAATAGTTCCACAAGACACGTGAAGAGCTGATGGTCAAATTGTATGTCTCAAAAGTTTTCAGTGAAAAATGTATTATATATATATATATACATATTTTTATTATAGACAACTACCAAGGTTGGGGAGACGAGGGAGAGTACAAAATGAATGGAAAGGTATGAAAAGCAATCGAATGGGATTAAAAATAGGGTTACGGGGGATAATCAGGAGAGGTGAGTGCCCCACGGTCAAATTGTATGTATCGGATTTTTTGACTGCAAAATGTGTAAAATGGAAGAGATCATGATGGGGCAATTCAACGGTCGGTTTTTATACTTGCGGAATTCTGGGAAAGTGGCTAAGTATGGAATAGGGAAACGGTCGGTTGGGCTCATTTTCAGAATCGATGGTTGAATATTTTATGAACGGACCAACCCGACGATGCGCAAATGAAATTCCATGATGTTTGAAATTAACAGTCGAAAGGGATAATATAACCGATATGTATTAATGAGAAATTTCCTCAAATCCTAGTTTAGCATTAACGGTTGGTAATTGCATACCTAGAAACAAGATCTTATATATAATTGGTAATTCCTAATTGAAAAAGGGCATGGGCACAAGAAACATCGATTAAAAATTGGATATTTCTTGAACCCGCCAAACTGACTATCCGACAAAGAAATTCTAAGAAATGAAGAAGTATGGAAAGCGGACAGACAAGCTTCAAAATGGCATGACAATAGTTCCACAGAAGAAGTGATTACCCAATGGTTAAATTGTATGTCTTGGAATTTTTCAGTGCAAAATGTGTACCACGGAAGAGGGAATAATAGGTAGACTGTAATATGGAAGACGGTATGATCTGAGTCCAGTTGTAAATTTGTATATCATGGAAGTCATGATACTGTTCATAGGTCATTGACCAATAGAAGTCCAATCTAAATCCCACCTACTGAGAATCCACAATCGAAGAAGTGACTTGGTATGGAATGGGGACACGGTCGGTGGGTGTCGCTATATAAGAGAACAAGTGAAAAGTTCAACCCGCAAGTCTGCCTACCCGTTAACCCAGAGATTTTCGAAAAAATGAATAAGTGACGAGAAAGATAAAGTTTAGGGAAAAGAGAAACGTATATTTGGCCAAGCATAGAAGACGAAAAAGAAGGGCTAATGTATTCACATCTGTAACATATATCTCATTTCCTGCCAAGATATATAGTTGGAAATAAGTGCAAAGGTGGAAGGCACAGAAAACAATGACTAAGGAATAAGATCCATGAGTTTACTTGGTTCTTGGTTGTATGCTTCATCTGTCAATTTGTATATCACGAAACTCTGAGTGTTTTTTGCAGGAAACAAAATAATAGAATTGCATTTTTGTCGATAAACGAATAATACATATTAAATATGTACTTTTATAAAGTATCAACATGAGATTTTATAGAGCATGTACAGATCCCCCATTCCATACTTTGCCACTTTTTTGGATCACGGGTTCTCAGGATGGCAGGATAAAAATTGAGCCTCTATTGTTCTGTTTCCTATAAATAGCACCCAGAGTTCCGTGATATACAAATTGATAGGTGGACCTGTGGTCTTGTTGGCTCAACATTACACTTCTATTGTTCTATGTCCTCCAAACAACACTCGGATTTCCGTGATATACAAATTTACAGATGGACTCCGGGAATGGACTCGGGTTATATGTTCCCACGAGAAAATAACTGGGGCCATGGGATATATGGGGTTTGATGTCATGCTTCCCGGACTGAAAAATCTTATGTGCATTGAATCTCAATTACATGAGTCCGACGGACATTTATCTGTCTATTGAAGAAATATTACAGAGACACATGAGATATTTTCATTTCCCGCCAAAGCTTGATGTTTTTTTTTTTTTCGTTCTTCAGCCGATATGAAATATTGCATTGTCCTCATTTAATGTAAATATGTTGCTTATCCAAAATTCACGTAGTATGTAGACAGTGGTTGCATTTTTTTGTAGGTATGCTTCATACGAGAATTATGCCAACCTAGGAAGCACATCTTGTAAGAGAGGTTGACTAATTGTACAATGCATGATTGTGTTTCCCACTATTTGGATGGTAGCACTAAGACAATGGCCATATATATATGGACATTTTTCACCGCACCACAGACAATCAATCATACCATCACTTATCAAATATGAAGAAGAAGCAGGAGAGTTTCATTTCACACACATGGGCTCAAAGAGGGTCGAGTACGCATTCGCTGCAACCAAAACACCTTCAACCTGGAAACGTGAACATAGAAATTAATACATTGAACATTACAATACACAACTGTGGTCCCCCCTAAAATATAAAAATAAAAGAAAACAAACCAAAGAAATTTGGTGAAGGATATTTTTATAAGAAAACCAAGGACGATTTTGTGGATATATACGCACAACAATTGTAGAACTAGCTAGTTTCTTCAGATCCTGTACTATGTCTACTCGCAAGTCTGTTACAAATGTTTCTTGGGTTGTCCAAAAGATCATTTCTCTAACATCCCTTTTCTTTTTATTATTTTTGAAGAGCATAATTGGAAACTTCCCTTTATGCAATTGTTGTTCCATTGGAAAAAACAAAATTTAATAGGTAACGAACAATTGTAGCTGTAAGATGGAATAGTGCAATATTTTTGTAACTTACCTGAGATACATGCACATGAGAAAGTAAAGGACAAAACTGGATATGGAAAATGATACCATTGCCTTGTTGTTGTTTGACTCTCCATCCTTTATATGGAGAATGTGTTGCGGGCCAAGTTTTCACGGTAGTGTGACAGTTATGCCAATGGTTCTGATTGGGTAAATATCATTGTTCTATCCAAGCTGGTTGATAGTCGTGTCTGGGAAAAAATGATATTCTGAACAAACAACGAGAATTTTTTCCACGATACTTGTTTCGTTCAACAAAATAATGTGATCACAATCACCATGCTCATATACTATTTTGGGTAATATATTAAAAATTTTAATGGATATCCCATTATCGGGCAGTATCTTTTCTGCATGTCTCTGGATAAGTTGTGTAGGAACAGTTAGTGTGACTTTCATCATGACCTCCATGTCTGTCATGTCAGCACACCTAATGGATCTAGTTTTGTTTTCCTTGTCCAAGTAGGTGATATAGACAGCCATTATGTCCATGATGAACACTTTCCGAGTTTGATGGTCGTTCAAGCCCTCTATTGATAGTACTTTGGGTGTTACAACTCTAGACCTGGTGAAAATTTTTGAACAGGAAAACTAAAGTGAATGATAGTGTGCATTTTCTTTTTGTATTCTCTTTTCACTTGCATAAGTCTACAACTAGACGCATGGCTTTGATGAACTATGGATCCAGAGTTTTGCAACCACACCTCTTAGTCTGTGGAACCTGCGCTATCTTCGGTCTCTCGCGTGTACTTGTTGATACTTATTGTGAACTACAAACCATGTATTACAGATGACATAAACATATTCACTATGCCATAGATGAATAAGTAGCCAAGGATATTTTTTTGGTAAACATACCAACCTTTATCCTTGTCGGTCTGCTGATGTCTAGGATGAATGACTGCTCATAGTCATGTCACTAGTCCAACTTTTTCTGATGCAAGCATGTGTAGATGAACATCAGAAGGAATAAATAGGCATATGCATTATATAATATCTATAATAGTTCTTAATTTCACATGCAGGGTGGAATGAGATGGAATACGAAATAGGTTGTCAAGAAATATACTTAAGAAACATGAGGAACCGAGACTCAAATTCTATGCCTCTGGTTTTTTCACTGGAAAAATTTGTAACAGTAAACATGGCATGATATCGGGGCATGAAGCACAATATGTATATCGCAAACCCCCAGTATCTATGGGAGAAATCTTGAACCCGCTAGCCCGGCACCCACAATAAAAAAAGTGGATAAGTATGGAATAAGGTAGAAGAGTCACCATAAATATGAAACCGTTAGTCCGCCAACTGATGAACAAAGGAATTTTTGGAAATATCGCTAAGCATGGAAATTACAAAACACAAGGGATAATAGAAAATGGAAAAAGTAGAAATGGGGAGGGCACAAAAACCCATTGCTTCCACGTCATCATTTTCTAGTCTAATATTATATTCCCCCACCTGGTTTGCATATTTAATTTAGCACCACATTTGGTATGCATTTTCAAATATTGCACCATGGAACCCTCTATTGTTTCATAAAACAATTCATCTTCATGTCCAACCAACATGTTTCTTCCAAGGTAGAAACGTCGAATATACAATGGACATGAAAGCAAGTTAGTAGGAAGACAGACCTGTAAAAGAAAGAAAAAAAATTCTATTTATTCCAATGTAACAACAAACAAAATACAATTCACATGAGAATATGCAGAAAGATATGTAGTATATACATACAGGTAAACCCAAAAAAATTAGAACCATATTAAATAAAGAAGGGGAAAAAAGGTGCAGTGCAGAAGAACAAGGACAAAAAATATACGGACAATAAACAAAATATTGGATACTGGAATATTAAATAATAGTATAGGTATCCACCTCTACAACTCCTCGTCTACATTACCACTAAAGAGCCCATCATCCTCTCCATCATTTTTGTTTGTTTAAATGTAGCAATGCAGGAAAAACTATTCTAGCAGAATAATTTAAGTCTGTATGGACACAATAACCTGAGTGAAAACTATTCTATTATATGAATGCGTGAAGTACAATTTCTGAAAGAATAGTTTATAAATCAATTCCTGAAATCATTTATTGAGAAGCTCTTTATGACTAGATTAGAGTCCATATGAAAGTTTTAGAAATAATTTGATTTTCTTTTTGGACAATCAAATGGATTGGTGTGATTAAATTATGGAAGAAACAATTTTCTGTATTTGGATTTCTTTTGTAACAGAGGTATTTTTTGTACATTGAAATTTCTGGTATAAAACATCTAGACATGAACATATTGAAAACTAGTCTATGTGTATATATGGAGTAAGTATTTTTCTGTGATTACAAACTCAGATTCAAAAATTTAATAAGGACGCTATT
>JZKD02S1988748.1:377938-391567 GCA_000966675.3 Picea glauca
TATATATATATATCACATATAGACAATTATATGTCTAATTACTATTGGCAGACATTATAATGAAATCCATAACCTAATGTCTACATAAGAAAATATGTATATATATGTATATATTGATAGTGATCCTAAATTTTCGACACACATGCAACCATAGCTATAAATCAAATTCATAGGAGTTGGAATACTCTAGTTAAAGAAAAAAACGATGTACTTCATTCAACATAAATCGAATACAGTAGACCAAAATATATCAATAACTCCATTATTAAACTTTGGGAAACCTTTTTCTTTCTGTAATGGAATAAGCCAATGGAACAAGACAGATTCGAGTTGCATAAATAACAAGTATTGTGTTCAAAATCAAAGGCCATAATTACTTTGACATAGATGATCATTCTGAGTAATCTCGGCCAGGATTACCTTTCAATAATTAAAGAACAAAAAAAAGTGTATTACACAATTGACAAGATCTAAATTCAAATACAGACTCAATACTTATAAAAGAACTGGTGTTATGCCATTAATGGAAAAACTACCACAAAGGTTTACTCCAACAAACATTACAACAGACAAAGACCTAATTATAACAGAGCTAGTTGAATCACGATCTCCTTGGATGATGGTAGAACCTGTAGAGTTAGCCTGAGATGTGAGAGGTTCATAACCCGAATAACTTTTGTGTAGGAGGCAGTGGCAGGTATCCGAGACTTGCACAAACAAAGACCTTGCAAGAAAAAAAATCCTGTAATCATTAGTCGTTATTCGAGGAATAGGTAACAAAATAAAAGTAGTTGCAATAATATGATAAAATTCAAACCAGGGATTTCCTTTCTAGAAAGACAGCTATATTATGATACATGGGTTCGAATCTTTGCCCCTTCACCCACTGTCTGATTTGATGTTCGAGCCGAGGGAGAATGTCGCAGTACAATATCTGATGGGTCCTTGCAACAACAAGGCCCATCATTAGTGACGATAACAAGTTTTATAAGTTCCCTCTCACAAATAATTAATCAATAGAGAAACCCTTAACTTGTAAACTGTACAAAATTTCCACAAGAGAAAGTCGAAGCAATAACACAGACTTTTGATACATAATATAGATATGATTAAAGAATGAAGTTTGAAGAAGTCATGAACCAAAATGAATAAATATAATCAACAATAAGAGAAGAGTCATCGCGCTATGGTATTCAAATGAAGGAAATGAATCACCGCCCATCAAGGTGACAAGGTTTCGTTACACACATGAAATGATTATATGTCATAGGATTCCTGATAAAATATTCAAGGTATCACGAAGATGAAAGATAGAAATGGTAAGAGAAAACCAGACGAGGGTCTGATAAACGTATAGAATGATGACTCGATCATCACAGGGGATATAGATAAAAGAAATGTACCATACTACCCTAACAAACAGAAAGAGTCTCCATATATCCGTGAGGTTCTTTAAGGAAGAATGAAAAATAGGAATAATGAAGATCAGACAAAGTATGTATGTGCCATAGGCCTTTTCATAGCAAGACCTTTCGTAAGACCTTTAACCTCCCTTTGTTTAAATGTGAGATTATTACTTATTTAAAGGGTGGCGTATGCTATCAAGCAACCCTAACTCCAAAAGACTCTGATAACTACTATAGAGGGCTCCCAAACAACGAACCAAAGGAGAAATTTCCCGCTAGGAAGAACACATCAGGAATGAAAAGGACACAACAATAACTTACATAACAACAAAACACTTAATGGTATTTCCAAAGATTACATCTCCTTATTTTTAAGGAAGAAGTTACCAGGGTTTCAGACTGCATCGTTAGTTACACCATGGTTTGACCTTCATCACTTATAAATTTCACCTCTAAAATTGTGGTATGCATAACCTCTTCATAAAAACTCAGAAATGCCAAAACTGTGAACCTACTCCAACTCTAAGCGACACCTTGACGTCTCGTAGTAAATGCAGGGAGCGTGGAGGACGTTTAGCCATGTGATAGTGGTAGATTGAGTGTGACACTTTGGGTATGGATCCCATTAAATATATAGGAATTCACAGGATGACCATTAATGAAATTACAGAGCTTTAACTAATACGACCGTAAACCATCTCTTCCACTTAAATAATGTCACGATTTGACACTGTCATGACTCGTGGTTAAAACCTTTCTCCCCTCCATCTTAGTCTGAGACAACAGTTAGATCCTAGTTGTCAAGATTCCATTGGCATTTGGATCGATTACTTTCATTACACTTCAACCATCGATTTTAACAACCACAAAATAACCAAGACTCGGTAGTTATGTTAGTTGACTAGTGTAAGAGAAAATCCTGACCCCATGTTTATTATGGATAATAACTAGTTAAATTTTTCCTAGGATAACATCAACAAGTGGCCTTGTGTGAGAACTTCGAGCCTTGTGTTAATTAAAATGAGTTGCACTTGTATTGCAAGACTACCCTTATGTATGTAGCCTATATGGATATGGATAAATATTAAAGGAAGGAGGGGGTTTTCCAATGTCCTAAGGAATCCAGGGGTTTGTAAAAAGGTTTTTTTTTATAATATAATTTTAAAGAAAAGTTTTATTACATAGTTTCATAACTAAGTTGACAACAGAGTTGCATAAATAGGACCCCTTTTCCTACCAAGAAACTATATAAACCAATTTTATCTTTGTTGTAAATATGAGGTTCATTACATATGGTATCAGAGAAAAACTTACAACACTTGGAACTTGAACAGGGCCATCTGATTTACTTAAGCATATAAGTTTGTTCATGAAAAACTAATAGCATAAAAGCCTTTTTGTTTTGTGTTAATTATGGCACTTCAAGATGATACAAAAATCAGAATTAAAGGAAATCCATAGGAAAGACCTCTTGGAGATCCAAGACAGAACAATGGCATAAGCTCACCTACGGAAGTGTTGTAAACAATGAGGATTCTTATTGTTGAGATGCAGTTTTTCAAATTCGACAATCAGAAACTGAAGAAATCACAGAAGGAACAACAAGAAATAAATAAAGTCCTGTTGCACAGTATAGTGACAAAAAAAATCCCAAAGGACGATAACAATGAAGAAGTGGTCAAAAAAAGTTCCGCCAAGAAATCTGGGACAGAAGAAGAAAAAGGAGACAGTTCGTCTAAGGGAACGCCGACAACAGACAAAAAAAGAAAATAAGTAGACCACCTTGAAGGAGAATTTAATAAAATTAAACCATCTACCTTCGATCGAGAATCCAGAACAGGGGAGGAAGTTGAAGCATGGTCATTAGACATCAAAAACTATTTCAAGATAAACAATTACTCTAGCAATATGAAGGTAAGAATGGCCATTTACAATCTAAAAGGAAAGGCCAGGATCTAGTGGCAAGATCTAAAGTTGGCTAAGGGATTAAAAGAGAAACAGATGGAATTGTTGGACTTCAAGAAATATTTCAAAAAACAATACCTATTTGAAAGAAACTATGAAAGGTAAACAAAATAATTTTATGACTTACGACTTGGTGAGATGGAAATCAAGGATATTATAAACAAATTCCTGAAATTACTAAGATTTGTACCTTATATCCAGGAGGACAAGGTAAAAATCCAGTGGTTCTTAAGTTGTCTACCACAGTCCTATAGGCATAGAATTGCGTTTCACAACCCAAATTCCTTGAGTGAAGTATTCAGGAAGCCACAAATGTTCTATGACCAGTACAAACAATGGGTAGAGTTTCCCAAATCTTGGAAGGATAAAAAACAAGATCAAATGAACCAATGGAAGAAGGGATACCTACAAACTCCTTATCAGAATGCAGCAAAAGGATTTCGTAGAAAAGACTTTCACTCCAATTACCCAAGTACGCAAGGAAATAGTAAACCACCAGTAAATATGGGAACAAATAAATTTGGGGACAGTCCCAGTGAACCATTGAAGTGTTGGGAATGTGGAGAACCTCATCTAAGGAGGAACCGTCCATGTATAAATACAACAAACAAAACTGTCATTCATAATTTGCAAGAAACCTCGATAGTGAGTGATGTGGGAAGAAGCCTTCACCGAATAAATGCAATCGTAGATGGTCGGCAAGCTCACCACCAGTCTTTTGTGGTGGAAATCGAAGGTAAAATCAACAACACCCAAATTTATGTTTTAATTGATCCCAGAGCTACATTAAGTTATATCACTCCTGGTGTAGTAGAGTCAAATAAACTCAAGAAGATGAAACATGCAAAATCATGGCTGGTACAATTAGCAACGGGAATAAAAAGGAAAGTGGTTGATTTTATTCCTTATTTTAAATTCAGTTTAGATGGTAAAAATATAAAAACAAATCTAAATGTTTTGCCACTAGGATCTTATGATATGATTATCGGAATGGATTGGTTGGAAAAGCACAAAGAAGTTTTGGATTGTTATAAAAAGACACTTAATTATAAAGATGATTATGATACTACTAGAACAACCCAAGGTATGCCAAAACCAATATCAGTTAGAAAAGTCACAACAATGCAATTCAAGAAATGCATGAGAAAGTGGTGTCAATTTTATGCCATCCAAATAACGAATCTATCAGGAACAAAAGATAAGCCCAACTTAGAAGACTTTGTTTTCCTACGTGAATTCGGAGATGTGTTTGTTGATGAGATACTGGAATTACCTACTAGAAGAGAAATAGACTTCTCCATAGACCTACTATCTGGATCAGCCCCTATATCGAAAGAACCTTACTAAATACGTTTACCAGAATTGACTGAATTAAAAATAAAACTGCAGGAATTATTGGACAAAGAGTATATCAGATCGAGTGTTTCACCATGGGGAGCACTAGTCCTCATTGTTAAAAAGAAAGAAGGTACTCTAAGACTATGTATCGATTATAGATAATTGAACAAAATGACTATTAAGAACAAATACCCCTCAGCTAGGATAAATGATATGTTCGATCAAATAGGTGGGGCCAAGATATTTTCAAAGTTGGATTTACGATCCAGTTATCATCAAGTTAGAATAAAAGATGAGGACATAAACAAAACAAATTGTCAGACTCACTAATGCACCAACCACGTTTATGTGTATAGTGAATAGTATATTCATTCAATACTTAGACAAGTTTGTATTTGTATTTATCGACGATATTCTGGTTTACTCTAAAACATAAGAAGAACACGAAGAAGACTTAATAATAGTTCTACAAATTTTGAGGAATCACAAACTATACGCTAAATTCAATAAGTGTGATTTTTATCAAAAGAAGATACAATACCTAGGACATGTAATTTCGACAAAAAGCATTGCATTCGACCCTGAGAAAATAAGATTCATCATGAAATGGATGATACCTAAGGATGTAGCGGATATCCGGTCATTCATGGGAATCATCGGATATTACCACGGATTTATAGAAGGGTTTTCCAAAATAGCTTATCCTATCATATCATTACAAAAGAAAGGGACCAAGTTCAACTGGTCATAGAAGTGTCAAGATAGTTTTACCAATTTGAAGGAGTTATTGAAAACTGCACCCATCTTGAAGGTAGAATGCCCAGATAAATACTTTATCATCTGTGTTGATGTGAGTAAAGAAGGACTAGGTGGTGTCCTAACTCAAAAAGGGCACATGATTTATTATGAGTCCCAGAAATTAAAATAACATGAGAGAAACTACGTCACTCGTGACTTACAATTGGCAGCAGTAAACAATTCCTTAATTATGTCATGACACTACATAATGGGCAGAAAGTTTCTATTATTGACAGATAATAACGGGGTGAAATATCTATTTAGCTAGCCAGATCTTAATGCAAGGCAAGCCAGTTGGCTAGCCTTCTTGACTGAATTCGACTTTGAGGTAAGACATATCAAGGGTAAGGAAAATAAGGTAGTAGATGCGCTAAGCATAAGATTCCATGGGTTATTTGAAATAAACATCAGGAGGGAAGAAAGTGATCTAGAAGAAAGAATAAGGACAATAGGTGTTAATGATGAAAATTACATCAAGACAGTGGCATAATTATGAAACACTTCAACAAACTCAGATAAACTAGATCTGAGTATTGATAAAAATGGGCTACTATGATTTAAAAATAGACTGTACATACCTGATTTAGCAGAATTAAAGATAACATTTTTTTATGAAGTGCATAAGAAATCGTATCCTAGTCATCCAGGATACCAGAAAATGATAACAACACTTAGGAAATTATTTTATTGGCCTAATATGAAGGGCGAAACACTAGAATACTTGGCTAGGTGCCAAGATTGTCAGCAGGTAAAGGCTGAACACCAGCATCCAGCCGACCTATTACAACCATTACTATTTCCAGAATGGAAATGAGAGACCATATCGCTGGACTTTATTACAGGTTTTCCAAAAACTCAAAAACAAAATGATTCTATTATGGTCATAATCGACAAACTGATTAAGTCTGCACATTTTATTCCTATAAAGTCTACTTTTAAAGCTATAAATATCGTTGAAATATTTATGAAAGAAATTTTTAGACTGCATGGTATTCCTAAAAAGGTGATTTCGGATAAAGACGTAAAATTCACATCTAATTTTTTGAAAGAATTGTTTGTAGGACAAAATACTAAGTTGAATTTCAGTACCATTTATCATCCACAAACGGATGGACATACTGAAAGAACGAACCAAATCATAGAGGATATGCTTTGCATGTATGTAAGAACAAAACCGAGAAAATGGGAAGACTACCTACACTTGGTATAATTTTCATTTAACAATGGGTACCAAACTTTGGCTAAGTTAAGCCCCTTCAAGGTACTATACGGCATGAAGTGTACAACTCCAATTAGCTGGGATAACCTGGTTGACAGACTCATTGTTGGACCAGATATGCTCCAAGAAATGGATAATATGGTAAGAAAGGTACAACATAATTTAAAAGAGGCTCATGAAAGACAAAAAATTTATGGAGATCAGAAGAGAAGACACCTGGAATTTCAAGTGGGAGATCATGTTTACTTAAAATTCAAATCTTGAAAGAGTTCACTAAAACTCGGGAACTGTGCCAAATTGGCACCCAGGTTTTATGGGCCCTTCCAGATACTAGCGCAAATTGGACCCATAGCATCCCAACTTGCAATTCCATCTAATCTAAACATTCATGACGTATTTCATGTTTATTTATTGAAAAAGTATGTTCATGACCCTACTCACATGATCGATTGGAACTTGGTGAAAGTGGAACCAGAAAGCAAGTTCCAGGTGGAATTTCTACACATTCTAGACGAGAGAGAAATAACACTTTAGAACATAGTCGTCGCTCAGGTAAAGGTGCAATGGGAGCACTTTAGTTTTGAGGAGGCCACTTGGGAGTTGGAGGGAGATTTGCAGAAATATTATCCAATCCTATTCCAAGAAAGGAACGAACACTGAGGAAAGTGTCTTATTTGAAGGGAGGGAGGATGTGACATCCCCAAATAGATTAATTTTGAAATCTGAAAATTGTAAGAAAAATATTTCGTTTGTGGTAAATTCAAATTTGGATTTTTTTTTTCCATTTATAACAATTTCGAATTTCGAATTTGATAAATTGTAATTAATTATTATGACTGTTGGGCAGAGACCTGATTTTACCCAACTAGCTATTTGACTATGACACTTGTATGCGAATAGAATATTGTTTTAATTATTGCAAGAGGACAAATGGAAAAGCCATGTTAAATTCTACTGACCATGACTCCATGAGTGGGGAACATGTTGGAACTACCACTGGGGTGATTGTTACAAGAGGAAAATCATGGATTTGGCCATTGGTAGCCCTTGAAAATCAAGGATTTAGAAAGATGTGAAATTTCCCAAGGGAGGGAAAGAGATCTAGGAAAAAATATTGTTTTGATAAATAGCCTATGTGAGGAGGCAAGACAATGTCTAGTATGCTGGAAGAAATAATTACTGTGTACTTGTTGTTATGAACACTAATCATTAAGTGTGATGCAAGGAGAATACCTACAGAGAGAGCAAGACATTGTTGAAGGAGAGATTCCAAGTTTTCCCTCATGGATTCATGGTTAGGCTAGGGGGTGAATCAGGGAAAGTAATTTGGCTTCCTTGTTCTACGGGTTGTTCCCTTTGTCTTCTCGTGAATTGGTTCAAATATGTAATCTTTTCCTTCTATATTTGAATGATCGTATATCTGATGTAATGTATTTACTGTATCTAAATTGAATTATTTATATCTATGTGAAGTGAATTAGTTACAGATGTAGCGCAATCATTAAAGTCTGTATGGACACAATAACCTAAGAAAAAATTGTTCGATTATACGAATGTGTGAAGTCTAATTTCCGATAGAATAGTTTATAAATGAATTTCTGAGCAACTCTTTATGACTGGATTAGAGTATGTTCGAAAGTTTTATAAATTATTTGATTTTATTTTTGTATAATCGAATGGATTGGTGTGATTAAATTCTGAAAGTAACCATTTTCTATAATTGAATTTCTGTTATAACAGAGGTATTTCCTGTACATCAAAATTTCTAGTATAAAACATCTAGACATGAACAGATTGAAAACTAGTCTATATGTATATATGGAGTAAGTATTTTTCTGTGATTACAAACTCAGAGTCAAAATTTTAATTGGGACACTATCTACCACTTAGTGTGTATTTAAGCCTTTACAGACCATTACTTTTCCACGATATATCTATATCACATGTAGACAAATATATGTCTAATTACTGTAGGTAGACATTATAATGAAATCCAGAACTTAATGTCTACATAAGAAAATATGTATATATTTATAGGGATCGTGAATTTTCGACAGACATGCAACCACAACTATAAATAAAATGCATAGGAGTTGGAATGTACTCTAGTTAAAGAAACAACCAATGTACTTCATTCACCATAAATCGAATACAGTATACCAAAAGATATCATTAAATCGATTATTAAACTCTAGGAAACCTTTTTCTTTCTGTAACGGAATAAGCCAATGGAAGAATACAAAGTCGAGTTGCATAAATAACAAGTACAGTGTTATAAATCAAAGGACATAATCACTTTGACATAGATTATCATTCTGAGTAATCTTGAACGGGATTACTTTTCAATAATTAAAGAACAAAAAGAAGTGTATTACATAGTTGAATAGATCTAAATTCAAATATAGACTCAATAGTTATACAAGAACTGGTGTTATGCCATTAATGGAAAAACTACTCCAAAGGTTTACTCCAACAAACATTACAATAGACAAGGCACTAATTATAGCAAAGGTAGTTGAATCACGATCTCCTCGGATGATGCTAGAACCTGTAGAGTTAGCCTGAGATGTGAGAGGTTTGGAACCCAAATACATTTTGTGTAGGAGGCAGTGGTGGGTATATGAGACTTACACAGATGGAGACCCTGCAAGAAAACATATATTGTAATCATTAGTCATTATTCGAGGAATAGGTAGAAAAAAAAAAGTAGTCGCAATAAGATGATAAAATTTAAACCAATGATTTTCTTTCTAGAAAGACACTTATCTTATGATGCATGGGTTTGAATCCTTTCCCCTTCACTAGACAATTTGATGTTTGGGCCAAGGGAGGGGAGCACAGTACAATATCTGATGGTTCCTCGCAACAACAAGGCCCATCATTAGTGATGATAACAAGTTTTATAATTAATCAATAGTGAAACCCTTAATTCGTAAACTGTACAAACTTTCCACAAGAGAAATCAGAAGCAATAACACATACTTTTCATACAAAATATAGACATGATTAAAGAGTTACTTTTAAATTAGTCCTGAACCAAAACGAATAAATATAATCAACAGTAAGAAAAGAGTCATCGCGCTATGGTATTCAAATGAAGGAAATGAATCATCACCCATCAAGGTGACAAGGTTTCGTTACACACATGAAATGATTATATTCCGTAGGACTCTTGGTAAAATATTCAAGGTATCACAAAGACGGAAGATAGAAATGGTAAGAGAAAACCAACCGAGGTTCTGATAAACCTACAGATTGACGACTCCATCATCACAGGGGATATAGATAAAATAAATGTATCATAATACCCTACCAAACAGAAAGAGTCCATATCTCCATGAGGTTCCTTAAGGAAGAACAAAAATAGGAATAATGAATATTAGACAAAGTATGGACGTGCCATAGGCCTTTTCACAAGGAGACCTTTCGTAAGTCCCTTAACATCCCTCTATTTAAACGAGAGATTATTACTTACTTAAAGGGAAGCATATGCTATCAAGCAACCCTAACTTTGAAAGACTATGGTAACTACTGTAGAGGGCTCCCAAATGACTAACCAAAGGAGAAATTTCCCGCAAGGAAGAAAACAACAGGGATGGAAAGGACATGATAGTAACTGACAGAACAAAAAAACACTTAATGCTATTTCTGAAGATTACATCTCCTTATTTTTAAGGAAGAACTTACCAGGGTTTCGGACCGCGTCGTTATTTACACCATGGAGCGACCGTCATCACTTATAGACTTCTCTTCTGAAATTTTGGTATGCCAAACCTCTTCATAAAAACTCAGAAATCACCAAATGCTAAACCTACTACAACCCTAAGCGGCGCCTTGAGATATCATAGTAAATGCAGGGAGTGTGGAGGATGTTTAGCCATGTGACAGTGGCAGAGTGAATGTGACACTTTGGGTATGGAGCCCAGTAAATACAGAGGAATTTACAAGACAACCATTAATGAAGTTACAAAGATTTAACTAATACGACTGTAAATGATTTCTTCAACTTAAAGAATGTCATGATTTGACACCGTCATGACTCATGGTTAAAACTTTTCTCCCCTCTATGTTAGTCTGAGACATCATTTATATCCTAGTTGTAAATATTCCATTAGTGTTTGTATCTAGTACATTCATTACACTTCAACCACCGATTTTAAGAGCCACAAAATAACCAAGACTTGGTAGTTATGTTAGTTGCCTAGTGTAAGAGTAAATCCCAACCCTATGTCTATTATGGATAAGAACTAGCTAAAGTTTTCCTAGGATAACATCAACAAGTGGGCATGTGCACAAACTTGGAGCCTTGTGTTAATTAAAATAAGTTTCACTTGTATTGTAATACTACCCTTATCTACGTAGTCTATATGCATATGGGTAAATATTAAAGGCAGAAGGGGTTTGCCAAAATCTTGGCGAATTTTCCTTATAACCTTTCTACTCATGACATAAATAGGGGATCTTGTGGTAAGTAGAAATCTAGGAGTTTGTAACAAGGTTTTTCTTTATAATAGAATTTTAAAGAAAAGTTTTATTATAGAGTTGCATAACCAAGTCGACAACAGATTTGCATAACTAGGACCCCTTTTCCTACCAAGAAACTATATAAACATTTTTTTGTTGTTGTTGTAAATATGAGGTTCATTACAAAACAACAAGCAACAACCGACAAACTACCGAGGAAGAAGAACTCACCGAACTAGTAAACAATGTATCTAGATTCAACGATGACAAAGTTGCATTGTAAGGCTAGAATAAGGATGAAACATACAATTCCTATTCAACTAGCGGTGGACAACAATATTGTCCAAAATAACTGCAACATTGTATGGAAAATTTCGAGGAAAAATGTAGTACGAGAAGTGTATTTAGATAAACATTTAAGGCTGTTAGGATGTATAAGGGTGTCGCAATATGTAAACATTTAAGTTGTCAGGCCTATTGGAGGGCCTCGCGATATATAAACATTTAAGTCGTCAGGCCTTTTCAATCACATCAAAAAAGTGTTATGACATTCGACATGGACTAATAATAGTAGCACAAATAAGAAAATAAATCTCACAACTCTGTAATTATCGATCACTATAAATCATGGACATACAAATAATAAAAAATCATCGTACATGATCTAAGACAATTCCACTAGAAAATGCTAAGACAAACATTCGAACTAATGCTAACATTAATCCACCTTCGAGCAATGCATAAGAAAATATATAATTCAAAAAACCATATACGATCAAATACTTTGGATATGCCAACATATATAAAATTGGGAATAGTGAATCCAACAATAAGACCTCTAATCTATTGTCCAATAAGATCATGACATATATGGTACTTTTTGTTAATTAAAAATCGATGTTTTTAGTTCCCTAGTTCCAACAATAGATAATATGGAAATATTTGTGGTCAAAGGGAAAACTATTACAAGGTCAACAAATTATCGATCAATATAGTCCGTCTATGCCTACAATAGTCCCTCTATGCTAATTGATTCTAATATATCATGGAATGATGTTAATTTAAAACATCATGGTTATATCATGGAATTCATTGTACTATGTGTAGGTCATTGAACAATAGAAGTCCAATTTAATGCCCGCCTATCGGGAATCTGCGGTTGGAGAAGTGACTTGGTATGTAATGGGGACGTGGTCGGTCAGTGTCATGATATAAGAGAACAAGTGGAAACGTGAACCTGTATGTCCACCTACTAGCACATCCATATATTTTTGAAAAAGTGAATAAGTGACGAGAAAGATAAAGTTTAGGAAAAAGAGAAATGTATATTTGGTCAACCATAGAAGACAAAAAACAAGGGCTAATGTATTCAGATATGTAATATATATCCCATTTCCTACCAAGATATATAATTGTAAAGAAGTGCGAAGCTGGTGGGCAAAAAAAACAACGACTAAGGAATATGATCTGTGAGTTTACTTGTTTCTTGGTTGTATGCTTCGTCTTTCAATTTGTATATCATGGAACTCCAAGTGTTGTTTTCCGGAAATGGAACAATAGAATTGCATTTTTTCTGATAAACGAGTAATACATACTAAATATGTACTTTTATAAAGTATGGACATGATATTTTATAGAGCATGTATGAATCCCTCATTCCATACATAGCCACTTTTTTGGATAGCAGGTTCTTGGGTTGGCAGGGTGAAAACTGATCCTCTATTGTTCTATTTCCTACAAATAGCAGCTAGAGTTCCGGGATATACAAATTGACAGGAGGACATGCATTCTGGTTGGCTCAACATTTCACTTCTATTGTTCTATGTCCTCAAAACAACACTTGAAGTTCAGCGATATACAAATTGACAAACGAACTCCAGGAATTGCAGGCTGAAGATTGTGATTGTTTACGGATGGACAACCTGATAAACTATCTAACATTATCTAAAAACATTATTTTCAAATACTAAATTATTAATATTAAATATTGATATTTGTATGGATCCCGCATTCCATACATAGCCACCTTTTGGATCATGGATTATTGGGCTGGCGGGCTCAAAATTGGGCCTCTAATTCTCCGTGTCCTCCAAATAGCACCCAAAGTTACACGATATACAAATTGACAGGAAGACTTGTGGATTGGCAAGCTCAACATTGCACATCTATTGTTTCATGTCCTCCAAACAACACTCGGAGTTTCGCGATATAAAAATTGACAGACGAACTCTAGGGTTGGCGGGTGTAACATCCCGCTCTGGCGTACAAGGAACACTTATTATTTGAGGACACTTGCTCGCAAGTGATCTGGACCCTTTATGATTTTAGACCTTTTGTATTTGCTTATGATGTGATTGACAGATGACATGATGTGTTACTATTTGATGTAGACGGGTGCTATTGACTCAGTTTTATTGAGTGTGCAGGGTTTTTGACCTT
>JZKD02S1988748.1:399602-409934 GCA_000966675.3 Picea glauca
ATCACTAATTTATGTATGCCCTGCTCTTGTTGCGGCTTGATGGTGATGCCTTGTTGGGCCCTCCTGTGTGCGTAATGCTTGCCCTGTTGGTTTTTAGCTGTGTTTTTGAATTAAGGGAACCAGTCCGTTTTCCCATTATCAAGTATATCCTTGGATCCCGTTCCATTGTTTTTAAGTAACACTGTTCAATGCACATCCACCAATATTCATTGTTAAATAATTGTTTTATAAACAAATATATGGTTGAATTTTATTATAGATTACTGAATTAGTTTCAATGGTTCAATATTTCGAACGTAATGTAAGAGGGTTCAAAATTGATTTTTCCCACCTCCGGTTTCTATTACATACTTTAATGTTTTACTAAAACATAATCAATAGGAGTATATTATTCACAAATATGAATAAATACTAAATAATCCGGTACAAGTATTTAGACTGTGTGTTGTTATGGCGAGACTAGAAAATAAGCAGCATTTGGGCCGGGTACGATTCTCGTAGACTGATTCATGCTTGGGGGCAATCTTGATTTGAGCTAGCGGTACACTGTATTGCCCCAAATTTTTATGATATAGGTAGATGAGCGCGTTGTTACAGCGGCGATAATGTCGACCACACTGTGATGATCCGGGTCACACAGAGTTGCACCCGACTCATGATAACCCTTCTGGTAGCGCCTTGGGTGTAGGGTAGCTCTGGGCATGGTGACAGCTTATGGCGGCAGCTTGTAACATTTATTATTGTGGTCTAGTAGCGTTTCAAGCGTGTCTGGTAGAGTTACTCCCGGCACCTTCCTTGGGATGTTCGTCTTGTGTAAGTGTTCCTGACAGGTCAGAGAATTGTTAAAACGTGGTTTCCCTGTATCCTCCCAGATCGCTTGTTCAATTCCCGTCAGAACCTAAGTTTTGCCAAGCTTAACACTTTGGCTGTAATGCACTCAGGGTTAAAACAACGACCCTTAATCTAGTGTCACCCCAACCAAAAGAAACCGAACCTTCCTTTCCACCTTGTTAAAACCAGCAATTCTGGTTGTGCTCTGTGTGATGGGTTTATTAATGGTGCTGTGTGCTACGTTTGGCGTAATTGGTTTAATAATCGGTGCTGTGTGTGTTAAGTTTTTGGCGTGATTGGCTTAAATGATGGTGTTGTGATTAAAGTTTTGATAAGGATGAATATAATATAATATTATGGTTTTCTTAATTACATGACCCTGGTATTAGTTGGTTCGCACCCTAAAAATAACGGGAAGTAATGCTCGCTTTATATAAAACTAAATAAAACGAATTCCCGATAAGAAAAATAAACTTTTTAGGAGAATTGTAAAAAAATGAACAATTCTGAAAACGTATTCATACACATTCTTCCTTCACCTGGTTGAGCAATAACATTAACAACCAATATATGCAAATAAGGGCGATCCAGCTGGCCCATTTTCCATGACGAATTTTTTTTCCATGCTTACACAGAAATTCAAAAGGACCCAATAGTAGATTGGAAATGAAGGATCCAGACAGATAGCCGCTAATTCGTAGTGGATGAAAGTGTAGCTGGATGTGTTTCAGACAGTTGTCCGCTAATTCGTAAAGTGTAAGTGGATTTGTTGAACTTACATCCGAAAACTAGATGAGCATTCTTGAATTAATGCTAACGAGTAGGATTTATTTTAAGACCACTCAAGACCCATTCTCTCGATTATTAAACACGTTGAGGCGCATATCTATTCATAATAAAAGCAAATGATTCCATGATGATTTTTATTAATAAAAGAAGGAAGGTTAAAATATATAATCCTTGAGGTTTGTAATATTGTTCGAAATACAGTGTTCCTACTTGCAATGGAAACAATCCCAACCAGTGTTTGATGACGTTGCCATGAAGGAAAAGATAATGACAATCTTTAGATAAGGATGGGTGGGATCAAATTTGGACCAAATAAATAATGAGAAATTCGATGCACTGGTTGAGTTTTCCACTGTAATTAAAATTTCTTAGAGATATTTCAATCTATCCATTTTGAAGGAAATACAAATTAAAATAGCTGCAGAATTCCAGATTTAGATGTTTGGAATTTGAAAACACAATACACATCATCTTAACATAAACAATTGACATTTTTGGCGGTCTTGCGAACTTATTTTCCAATTTAAAATATTTTGGAGCTGGGACCACTCGAATCCACCATTAACTATAGGGGATGTTTTCAAATTTAACATTTTTAATCTATATTTTTCATATTTTCGGGATGGGTTAGTACTGAATGTGCTGCAAGTTCATATCGTTCCATGATATCGGACCCACCTCAGAATCTCTTGGTCCTGTGCATGAGTAGTACATTGCAAAAGATAATGACAAAATACCAGATTTATATGGCAATAGATTAAATGTTTTTATAGGAGTCAAACCTCACATAAGCCAAACCTAAGATTCAAAATCCTGCTTAAGGCTAAGGTGATTATAAGGTGGTGGTATCAAGGGTAAGGATAATATCTTGCTTTTAAATTAATAATGTTAAGTGTCATGATGATATATAATGATGAGGTGTTTTAAATATTGTTGTTTTAAATTTGGGCAGTTTAAATATTGTTGCTTTATATAATGTCCTTTTAAATATTGTTATTTAATAGGGTCATTTTAATATTGTTATTGTTATGTTGGTCCTTTTAATTTATGAAGTCATATTGTTATTAACCACGATGTTATTCATAATATGATGTTGTTTTTATATATTGACTGTAGGATAAGGGTGTTGACATTTAGTGAAAATATTACGATCATTTTACTGTTATGAGCAATGTAATTTGATAGGGTAATGGTAATGTAAGATCATGTTATTGTAATACTAATTCAGCAGGTTGTTTCAACGTTACTACATTACAATATAATGAATGTAAGGTAATGCTATTTTAGTAAATCGTCTTATGATGGAATGGGTGAATTATAGTGTGAGTAATCGGTAGTGTAATCTAATGCAATATAGCGGAATGTTAATGCCTTGATCCTTAGTATAATGTCCTTGCAGCTCAGTGGGTTAATTTGCGAAGTCTTATATTATCAAGGTGATGATGCTAACCCTCATGGGACGATTGATGATGTAAATTGACAATGATGGCGTCAAATGATTTCAGGATAATTTGTTAATTACTGAGCTGAAGTGAAAGAGCAATGGTTGCTTATGGCATTAAAACACATTTACTACCATTCATTTAATTATGATTACGATTGATGACTTTTATCTTGTTAGATGTTAATCCAGTCAAGTTTTAGTCTTGTATTATGGGGGTCCCTGAATGTGTTTTAGAGGGTACCTTGATGATGTTTTATGATTAGAATTGCGCCATGGATTGACCTTAAGACTCATAGCTGGTAGTCCCTTGTTAATTTAAGATTACGCTGGGTTGTAAAACCTTGTGTGTTGGGTTGGATTGTGTCAGTCGGGAGGTAGACACCTTCAGGAGCCTTAGTATTTATGTATGTGTTTTACTGCGTCAAGAATCCAGTGTTGTATCAAGAGTCTCGGGCCCTTTAAAGGCAGGGTTACCACTCTTGCAACACACCGTAGGGGATTACTAGTTTCTGCCTGAGCAGACGGCTAGGATCTTATCTGACCTCCTCTCTCTCTGAAGCAGAGGACTAAGATTAAACGCCCTGCCTTCCTGTGCAGAAATAGTAAACCTACTACCATGGATTCTACCTTCTGTGTTCGTGCGGTACCTCACCCAGTGTGTCGTTATGGTTGAAGATATTGTGGGGTGCCTTGGTCTTGGTTTTTTTTGCTTGCAGTTACTTGTCATGCGCCTTGCGTCTTCTTGCTGTGATTGTCGTGGTTGCGTCTTGACAGTCGTTGGGTGGTGACGTAGAGTCCAGTGTGTCTGTTTCCCCTCCTCCACGCGCGCACACAGTTTAAAAAAATATTTTCAATACTAAATTATTCATATTAAATATTGATATTGTACAATTTAATTACATAAATGACTGAAGGATTTTAAATATCTTATTTGAAAGAAAAATCTGCGTATTTGGAAACTCACCATTCAAAAAGTTTGTACAATATGAAACGGGGAAACCAATTTTGATGAAACCATTGAGAACAATAAACAAACCATTATAATCAGAAATTAAAAAAAAACACAAAACCATAATGGTGGCCCAGCCTCTAGAGATCTAGCTCAATTTGGTATCAACTGCAAAGGGTTTGGATAGAGTAGAATAATTGAAAAGCTGTGAATTATTATTGCATTGTCACTTAATGGTTTCTTATGTGCATTGCAAAGTAGTTGCACTTAGAACTATAATGAGAATATAATTTTTGTAACCATTGTTAAGACTAATTTCTCTGTCCAAGACCAGATTAGATAATTGTTAAAACTAATACAGATAAGAGAATAGAAAGTGAAGTTCGATTTCTATGTCCAATACAAGATAAGAGAATTGTTAAAACTAATGCAGATAAGAGAATAGAAAGTGAATTTCTACACCAGGGAGAATATTTTAGGGACTATCCCATTATCTGGTGTAGAAGTTGACGATGGAGTGTATTATTAATATAATTTTTTTCACATTAAGATATTGTGTTACATGTGTAGTGTGAGGGGTGGTGTTGGAATGCCTAAATTATAGTGGTAAAAATCAAGCCAATAAGTACTAAACTATTACCCAACTCAAAAAAATAACTGAACTACTTATTATTTATTAAGTTCCACATGATTAAACACAAGAGAAGATATTCACTACCTTTTTATAATTAAGAAAAGATAGTATACATTATTATAAAATACAATGCTCTACACTAGAGGCAGGGAAAACCCACCAGCCTGAGAACCCGCACTCCAAAAAAGTGGCTAGGTATGGAATGAGGGATCCGTACATGCTCTATAACATCTCATGTCCATAGTTTATAAAAGTACATATTTAGTGTGTATTACTTGTTTCTCGAAAAATTTCTAGGTGCGGAAGTTGGCAGATACACGTATTCAGATTTCCACTTAATTTTGTATCACCAACCTGACCAACCGCTTCCCCGTTTCATATTGTACAAACTTTTTGAATGGTGAGTTTTTGAATATGCGGCTTTTTCTTTCAAATAAGATATTTAAAATCCATCAGTAATTTTATGTAATTAAATTGTACAATATCAATATTTAATATTAATAATTTAGTATTGAAAATAATGGTTTTTATATAATGTTTTATAGTTGATAGGGATCACCATCCATAAACAATCACAATATTGAGCCCGCTATCCCTGATGTTCGTCTGTCAATTTGTATATCGCGGAACTTCGAGTGCTGTTTGGAGGACACAAATCAATAGATGTGCAATGTTGAGACAACCAATCCACAAGTCTGGCTGTCAATTTGTATATCATAGAACTCTGGGTGTTATTTGTAGGACATAGAGCAATAAAGGCCCAATTTTGAGCCTGCTAGCCCGAGAACCCATGATCCAAAAGGTGGCTAAGTATGGAATGAGGGATCCGTACAAATATCAATATTTAATATTAATAATTTACTATTTGAAAATAATGTTTTTAGATAATGTTAGATAGTTGATTGGGTTGTCCATCTGTAAACAATTGAAATCTTGAGCTCACTAGTCCTGGAGTCCATATGTCAATTTGTATATCACGGAACTCTGAGTGATGTTTGGAGGACACAAAATAATAGAATTGCAATGTTGAGCCAGCCAGACCATAGGTCCGCCTGTCAATTTGTATATCGCGGAACTCTGGGTGATATTTGTAGGACAGAGAAAAATAGTGGCTCAATTTTCAGTCTACCATCCCGAGAACCCGCGATCCAAAAAATTGGCTATGTAACGAATGGGATACGTACATGATCTATAAAATCTCATGTCCATACTTTATAAAAGTACATATTTAGTATGTAATACTCGTTTATTGGAAAATTTGTAGTTGCGGAAGTTGGTGGATACACGTATTCAGATTTCCACTTACTTTTATATCACCAACCCGAATGAGCGCTTCCTCGTTTCATATTGTACAAACTTTTGGATCGTGAGTTTCTGAATATGCAGGTTTTTCTTTTAAATAAGATATTTAATATCCTTTAATAATTTTAATTAAGTTAAATTCTACAATATCAATATGTAATATTAATACTTTAGTATTGAAAATAATGTTTTTAGATAATGTTAGATAGTTGATAGCGATCACCATCCATAAAAAATCGCAATCTTGAGCCTGTCATACCTGGAGTCCATTTGTCAATTTGTATAACGCGAAAATCCAAGTGTTGTTTGGAGGACACGAAACAATAGAAGTGAAATGTTGCGCCAGCCAACCCACAAGTCCACTGTTCAATTTGTATATGGTAGAAATCTAGGTACTATTTGTAGGACACAGAGCAATAGAGGCCCAATTTTGAGCTCGCCAACCGGAGAACCTACGATCCAAAAGGTGGCTAAGTATGGAATGAGGGATCCATACATATAAATTCTCATGTCCATACTTTATAAAACTACATATTTAGTATGTATTACTTGTTTTTCAGAAAGTTTCTAGGTGCAGAAGTTGGTGGATTCATGTCTTCAAATTTCAATTTCTTTCATATCACTAGCTCGACCGACCGCTTCCCCATTTCATATTGTATGGAATTTTTTGTTGAAATAAATTGTACAATATCAATATTTAATATTAATAATCTAGTATTGAAAACAATTCTTTTAGATAATGTTAGATTGTTGATAGAGATCACCATCCATAAACAATCTCATTCTTGAGCCCGCCAACCCTAGATTTCGTCTGTCAATTTGTATATCGCGGAAATTCGAGTGTTGTTTGGAGGACATAGAACAATAGAAGTGCAATGTTGAGCCAACCAGCCCGCAAGTCCACTTGTCAATCTATATATCATGGAATTATGAGTGCTATCTGAAGGGCACAGAACAATAGAGGCCCAATTTTGAGCCCACCAGCCTGAGAACCCACAATCCAAAAAGTTCCTAACTATGGAATGAGGGATCCATAAATGTACATGCTCTATAAAATTTCATGTCCATACTTTATAGTAGATATTTAGTATGTATTACTCATTTTTCAGAAAATTTCTAGTTGCGGAAGTTAGCGTATACATGTGTTCAGATTTCCACTTACTTTTATATGACCAGCCTGACCGACCACTTCCCCATTTCATATTTCACAAACTTTTTTGGTTCATAATTTTCCAAATAGGCGAGTTACAGGATAGGTAGGTTCAATATTGTATTTCCATTGTTCCGCCACTTGCAAACAACACCCGGACTTCTGCGATAGACAAATTAGAAAACAAATTGAAACAAAATAATATATTCTATGCAAAGTCTAATGGAAATATCATATGAAAAAGGGGACATTAAAATTTAAATTCATCGTTGTTATACTTGCAATGAATCTAATAGAATAAAAAAATTTCTAAAACATCCAAAAACTTGTTTTTCTTGTAACTTTTCGATGCTTCTCTTATAGAAATAGATTCTGGAAACTATAAACATCGCTCACTTTATCTATTCCTTGATTGAAGAACCTGATTTAATGCACTCCATAGTTACTATTAATACCATCAATGGTGCTTTCATACAACAATTCCCTCTTTTGAAAATTTCCAGCTGCTTTCTCTTTTGCCGTCTTCTTTACCTTTCTTTACTTACTCGTTTTTCGTAAAATGTCTAGGTGGGGGATTTGGCGGATTCACGTCTTCATATTTCTATCGTTACTTTTATATCTCCAACCCAACTGGTCGCTTCCCATTTTCATATTGAACAAACTTTTTAAATCGCGGGTTCCTGCATAGGCGGGTTCAACATTGCGTTTCCATTGTTCCGTCACTTGCAAATAGCACCCGAGCTTCCATGATTTACAAATTAGCAAACAAATTCCCCTTCATCTCGTATGCTTTTGATTTTTGTTTACTTGGTCCTTTTTTAGATGTCTTATGCTTTTATTTACAATGCTTGGTCTTTCTTCGTCATCACCTCTACTTTCATACTTATTTATAGATGTGCAATTATTAAGATTTAATGCTAGTAGTTCATCCTGTAGGAATCGTTAAGATTGTCATTAATGTCTAGAAGGCTGGAGAAGATTTGTCATTACTACAAATTAAACCAAGATTTTCGGAGAAGAGTGTTATCCTTTCCAAGTATTCATTTCAAACATGATGCAATCACTTTCGTGCATAGGCTGGTTGGTGCCTTTATAAAATCTCTAATTCTTAATCGTTCTTCATCGTCACCGCCATCTTTGTACTTTTTTTTAAATATGCAATTAATGAGATTTGATGGTAACAAATGATTATGCATGAAACCTGTATATTGTCATTGATTAGCGAAAGGCTTGAGGAGATCTTCCATTGTTACGCATTAAACCAAGATTTGTGGAGTGTTATATAATCCCTCCCCAATTTTCATTTCAAACATCGTCTGGAGAAAATGGAAATTCTTGTAAACTTGTTGCAATAGTTCTATCCAGATACAACAAACAAATTTGAACATGATGGCTAGAGATTCCAGTATTACATGGCATATTGTCGCTACTCATCTCCCTTCACCCAGGCTCAAAAACGGAAATGTTCCCTTGCTACACTGAGAGATATATTTTAATCAAAAGAATTCCAAGGCAACCCTACCGACTCAGAGAACCTTCCCAGTTTCATTGATGGCTGGCACAAAGGTTGATACCATGGATTCTGAGCCTGAAGAAGATGATATAATGGGCGATGATATGGAAATGGATGATGGCAATGCAGAGGTTGTTCCCACTCATGCACCCAAATTGAAATCAACCATAACAGGCAAAACTTCTCGGGTCAGTGATGGTGGTCTTGACAACACCAAAAGAAGGAGTTTGAGAAAAGAAACTGGCATTGAGCACAATAGCCTCTTTGTAGCTCGAAAGTAGGAGTTTCATACATCCAAACTAGTCCATTTTGGGCAGAAGCCTTTCACTGTAAGGAAATTATATGTTGATACTCCCATAGATATATTTCAAGACAAAAAAATATTCAATTGCAGATCTACTGTCTTTCTCTCTGGATATACAATTAACATCTTCAAGGATGAGGAACATAAATCCCATTCGTGCAATGCATATTTCTACTAGTCATCTCCTTCCACCCAGAATAGACTAATTTGGGCCTCTAAAATTGCACATGAAGCCTGTGTCCCTGAAGTTTTTCCGACTATGGAGAGTCAGTTTCTTTGTGTCTCCTAAATTTCAGTTAAGGGGTATTCCATTTTCCTTGCAAATTTTTTGGTCTTATTCCTCATGGGAAGCTTATGAGAACTATCAATTTTACCACAGGATTATCCATCGAGGAGAAAACTCCAAGGATTTCCTATAAAAAAAGGCATGGTAATCAGTTTTGTATGCATGTTGAAGAGAATCTCAATGGTGCCTTCATACTGTAGATCTCGTGCCTATGTTTGTGGAATATGCATTCAATGTTTTGGCCCTAAGAACTGGGCCCAATTTCTACTTATAGATGTATAATACTCTGTGTTCTTTTTTCTTTTTAATGGATTTGCTATTAAAAAAAATTCCCTTAGAGACTTCGTTGTTGTTTCTTTTTTGGATTTAATGCCTCTTCTCATTGGCATCATTTGGTAGTCTGGTAGTTCTTCGATATTGTATTTTCTTAGGTAATTTGTTCTAATATGGAGCATCTAACATTTATATGAAAATGTCTTGTTTTGTTCCACCAGGATTTTTTGTAAACAAAAAATGGATTGCACACAATTTCAAACCAACTTTCAATTCTATTCGCAATGCTGATAGAACATAGCAATACCAAATCACAATGTTGCAGGAAAATCGTCATTCTTGTTTCTAGACATGCAATTATAAATTTTTAATGCTAACGACCCATAATGCAAGAAGTTTAATACTTAAGTTAATATGTTACAGTCGAGGAAGAATGTATCAAGAACACACTTACACCCACAAGTTGCAATAAAGTCTAATCTTCAACAAAGCATTTGTTGACAATTAGTAGAAAATGATGGATTTGAAACAACAGGGCTTGTTTGAAACAAATTCATGTTTACGAAAATTTCCCTTCACCTTTCTATTTTCCCACTCTTTTATCCCCTTTAGTTTCTACTTCTGGTTACTTAATTCGAAGAAATGGTGAAGTATGGAAAGTAGAAAAATGGGTTTAAAAATGGGGTGACAATAGCTTCACAGAAGATGTGACGACCTGATGATTAAATTGTATGTCTCAGAAGTTTTGTTAAGGTCCTAACCCGCACATAGGTAGATCAATGTATTCGGATGTAATAAAGGTCAATATTAATAAGACCTTTCAATAAAATAGAATAAGGCAGATGTAAGAAGACCTA
>JZKD02S1988748.1:429540-451075 GCA_000966675.3 Picea glauca
TACTCTCCCACACCATTCTAGTTCCATATCTACTTAGTTGCAGGAGGATTCTACATCAATTTCATGTGCAGATAGAGAGAGGGCGCACCAGTTGAGGGATTCCAGCAAGAGGGGCATACCATCTTTGGAGAGAGATTCCTTGTAGGAGATTGGCAGGGCCTTTGAGGATTCTATCACTTGGGTTTTCATTGTAGGGCCTTGGACATTAGATCTAGTTCTTTCTGAGACAATTTTATGGATCGGATTATTTCTTGAGCAATGGGGCGAATTGAAGAGAAGGAGGGCATTTTTGAGATCCAGATCTAGTCCGTTTGGAGGGGTTACACTTCAGATCTGACCCTGAGACTTTACCTAGTGACTTGTAGTGTCTTGATCTATATTTCTGGAGATTTTCAGAGCATTTGGAGGCCTCCTTCAGCAGGGCCGAATTATCTAGTGTTTCAGTCATCCAGTGGGGCACACCATTCAGTGGGGAATTTCAGATCTATAGAGTTTGAGAGGGCTCTTGGAGATTCGGTCATCTGGGTTGTTCTTACCATCACCCGATCTATCATTTGGCATATTTATTAGGGTGATTGGAAACTTTTGTTAGCAGGGCCTGTGTATTGAGGGTTTTTGCCTTCTATTGGTGCATGGCATTCTTCAGCTGGAGAGTTTTGCATTCGGATCTGCTTGTATTGATCTTCATTTCTTATTCAACCTTTGGAGGCATCTTTTGTATTAGCGGGATAATTTTTTAGAAGCTCTTATCTATTGTCTATCTTCTTGTCCTTCTGTAGAGCATTCCAGATCGGCATCTTCATTGTAGCAGGTTTCTCTATTTTATGAATAAATAAGAATTGAGATGTTTTGGCTTCTCTATCTTATTGCATATGGTTGAGGTATTTTCCATGGTTATCTCTTTCTGTTATTTGTTTCATACACACATATAAACACATCTAAAATGTAGATCAACAAAGTGTTTGACGAAATACCTCACTCAGAAAAAGTTTTAAAAAGACACCAAAATAGTGATGATCCTTGCATAATGTCTTGGGATCATTACATTTCCATAACCTACACACCAAATTAGGTATCAAATATTCTGAGTGTCATTTGGTGTCCAAATACCACGGTTTTTTGCATAGATACATTCAAACAAAAATGGAGCTCCTCGAGATTTCCTCATTGGGCACATCTTATAGATACGTTATCAACATTGAACAAAAATTGAAGCAGAAAGGGTGAGAGTATGGATCTACAAACCTCTCATAGCCAAAACAGGGAAAAGGCAACCCCAACCCACACAACAGGGGACCAAGTTGTGATGGCCTCCCTCGGGAAATTTTTTCCAAGACACAACACAAGAAGGGAAACAAGAAGACGAAGTAGGAGATGGGAAAGTGGTGTGAGTACCATAAAATTCCTTGACACAACACCGAGGAATGATTCTCCAATAGGTCCCTCGTGGCTGAGCTAAAGGATTCTGAGTTAGAGGCCGATTATGATTCCGATTAAAATTTTGAAGGAGGGAAGAAGATTATCGATGTTGAACCTAGTTCCACGATCACTACCACAAAAGTTCAGCCAAGCGAACCAAAAGAACTAGAGGAAGGGGAACGCCTATTTCATTCGCAGATGTGGGTCAAGGGGGATCCAATTCATTTCATTGTCGACAACAGTAGTCAGAAGAACTTTATTTTAGTAGAGGTCATCAAGATCTTGAACCTACCAATGAAACCACATCCACAACCCTACACCATCGACCGAATTCATCAAGGAAGAGATATTTGTGTCATCCAATAGTTTCTTCTACCCTACGACATCAAGCCTTTGAAAGATGAGGTATTGTGTGATATTTATCCCCTTGAAGTTTGTGATGTTATTTTAGGACAACCATATTTGTGGAAGGGTCATGTTGTGTATGAGTCTAGACCCTACAATGTTATTATTACTTTGGGTAGAAAATTGTACAAGATCCCAGAGGTGGCACCGCCTACTTCTATTTCTTTAATCTCTACTAAGAAATGAAATAAGGTCATTTCAAATACTGGGAAGTTCATCTTCTTTTTGATCCATTCTCATAGTCAGCAGAAGGTCATCGCCATGTCTGTGGACTCTACACAATGCCTCTCTTTGTAGAAAAATCAAGTGGAAGGGATCGTGGAAGAACACAGAGACATCTTTGTCTCACCTACAGGGGTACCAACACACTGCCAAGTCAAGCATCCAATTGATCTGACCCCCAACGCACCTCTAACTAATAGACCAGTCTATCAGCGCTCACTGATGGAGAATGATGAAATCATACATCATATCCAAGAGCTTCTTTAAAAGGAGCACATCAAACCCAACTCATCCCCATGCGAAAGCCCGATTGTACTGGTGCAGAAGATGGACAGGACTTGGAGACTCCCCATTAATCACAAATTCCTAAACAAAATCATAGTTAGGAACCACTACCCCATTCCCAATATTTATGACCTTCTTGAACAACTCAAGGGGGAAAATTTCTTCATCAATATTGACCTAAATTATAGCTACCACCAGGTTCCCATCGAACCCACTGATCTCTAGAAGACAACCTTTAAGTCTAAAGAAGGTATCTACAAATGGCTAGTCATGCTCTTTAGCTTAACAAATGCACCAGCCACTTTCATGAGGTTGATATACATTGTATTGATACCCTTCACCAAATCCTTTATGGTAGTATATTTGGATGACATCCTCATCTTCAGCAGAATGTGGGAGGATCACATGCGGCATATTCAACACGTTTTGAGCACTCTGCGGCAACACAAGATTTATGCCAACCTGGAAAAATGATCTTTTGGAATGAACATGGTCCAGTACCTAGGCTACATTGTTGATGAGCATCGGGTACATGTTGATCCAGCTAATATCCAAGTCATCTGTGATTGGCTAGCCTCGACCACACTGACCAAACTTCGAAGATTCTTAGGACTCACCAATTTTTATAGACAGTTCATGCTAGGATTCTCCCATATTACATGGGTCCTCATCCAGGTGACCAAGGGCAGTGATAGGGCCAAGTTCGTGTGGGGCAAGGAGAAACAACGAGCATTCAAAGATCTAAAACATTGTTTTTTCTCATCTCTAGTACTCTCCTTCCCTGATACCCTGATATGAAACAACCAATCGAGATTGAGACTGATGCATATGACTATGTTGTGGCCACATTTCTCACTCAACATGAGCATCTAGTGGCATACCATAGTGAGACACTCTTCGATACTGTCCGACAACACCCCACCTATGACAAGTAAATGTATTCCATTGTACAATCCTAGCATCAATGGAAACATTACATACAGGGGAAAGAGATGATCATACAAACTAATCACAAGCCTTTGCAGTTCATAGAGACACAGGGGAAATTGCAAAACGACCACCATCAGAAGTGGTCCACCTACCTGCAGCAGTTCCATCTGAACATCAAGTATAATATATGTATCTCCAATAGTGTCGATGACTGACGGAGTCAGCCCCCTGTGGATGCACTTACCACTATGCTCCATTCCTATGGACATGAAACATTGGAGTGGCCCCAACTTTACCAGCAAGATCTGAACTTCGCTACCACATATCATCTCTTGGGTGTAGGTTCCACTATCACTGATTTTCACATTCAAGACAAACTCTTATGACATTTGGGCCATATATTTGTTCCTATAAGTGAGCGTGCAATGCTGATTTGGGAATCCCACTACAGTCGGGTGGCACAACATTTTGGTGTCGAGAAAATTGTGGTCATTCTTTAGAAATAAATTTATTGGCCAAAAATTCGACAAAACGTTAGCAAGTATAGAATATCTTTCACTACCTGCACCATAGCCAAGTCAGCCATCAAGATGCAAGTTTTATACACCCCTCTTCCTATTCCCAAGAAGTCATATGAATCCATATCCATGGATTACATGTATGGTTTATCGTCCACCAAGAACAACCATAACTGCATGTTTGTGGTCATTGATTTGTTTTCGAAGATGGCCATCCTCACAGCCTGTAAGAAGAATGTCAGAGCAGAAGATACTGCCAAGATCTTCTTCAAATGAGTTTGGGTTCATTTTGGGATACCACAGACTATCATCTCTGACTGAAACAACAGGTTCCTCAACACCTTTTGGTCGAGTCTTAGGTCTCTTTTGGACACCAAGCTGACAAAATCCACTTCTTTCCACCCCCAAATTGATGGCCAAACCAAGGTCATCAATCAAATGATTGTGCACATCCTGCACATTTCCAATTCTAAGCATCCTCGTACATGGGACTAGAGTCTCCCATATGTCCAACACAATTACAACAGGGCTCTCCATGTTCCACCGACCATAGCCCATTCCAGGTGGGTTTGGGATTCCAACCCATTGGACCCATTGATTTTTCATTTCCTCTTTCCATTGCACAGACATATTCTTCCCCTAATCAATATTCGATCAAAAAATCCACCAGATTCATTGAGTGGATTCAACACATCTGCCAACAGGTCGAGGAGATTTTGCAGAAATCCAAAGCTAAGTACAAGAATATCCATGATAAACACAGTGTACCACACCAGTTTCAGGTTGGTGACAAAGTTTGGATACATTTGCAGAAGGAGTGTCTCACTGGTCCCCATCGGAAGCTTTTCCCACTTCATTATGGGACTTACACTATCAGCAAGGATGTGGGTAGAAACGATTTTGAGATCAACACTCCACTCTTCCTTGGTCTGCATCCAATATTGAATGTGGATCTCCTTCAACCATATTTTCCACAATTATTGGACACCTTTCAGATTGTCGAACAATTGACACCAACAGAGGTTAGCCTTGACTGCATGGAACAAGCATCCACCGATCAGATAGTGGAAACACAAGTCATGGGAACTTGCCAATAGTGGATCTGGCTTTATCAAGTTGTCAAGGCAGGGAAACTCCTACACCAAGGAAAGTGGCTCACCCAGGGCCAAATCCAACAAAATGTTCCCCACCTAATGGGGGAACTGAATGTAATGGATACCATTGCTTCCTAAGGGGGGAGGATTGATCCAGGTGGATATTAGTGGCCACACACCTATTCCAACTAGCTCCTTGTGTCCATTTTTGATTCAACACATCTTTCTGTATTGATTTATAATTATGAGTTCTACACTTTTGGGATTGTCTGAAGCCTCACACATTCTCTAGGTGGTTACCAGTGGCCTCTTTCCTAATCCAACTAGATTATTTTGTATGCTTTCATGTCAGTACATCTTGTTGTACTTCCAGGGATATTTTGGGGCCCTAAACGTTGTTTTCTTGACTCACCACAGTTGTACTATAGGCTGAGTGAGATTCTGATGACATAATGTGTAGTTCTTTGAAATACTTTTCCAACGGGATATGACGCGGCTAAAACAGAGGTCGTCTGCAAAATTTACAACCCTAGAAAGTTGAGGTACCAAATTACACCAACTTACCCATAGGGCCCACATGAAGTTTGGAGGTTCACCTTCTAGGGTTAGGTTTTTGGATGTCTAGGGTTTTGGCATTCATGATTAATATGAAAAGGGCCTCTGGAGCCTCATTTTAATCCATTCTTCTTATACAAATGCGTGTAGTAGCCACATCTCTTCTCAAAGATAGCTACCACCATTCGAGCAAGTTTCAGTTCTGCAGTTTTATAGTTTCCACCTATTTCATTGTTTAATAGAAGATATTGTTCACTGGATATTTGTGTTATTATTCCTATATATGTGTTTATTTTATTCAGTTTGATAATCAATTTGTTCCTCTCCTAAATCTGGATCATGGTGTTTGGATCCTCTTGGCTTGCACGAAAGGTGATGAATTAATTAAGGCCATGCTATATCAGGTAAATTGTTGTCAAGGTGGAGATTGTTCGAAACATGCCAACGAATTTCCCATGCAGTCACATGAACATGAATGAATCTATACTAGGAATGTGCATGCATGCACTGTTTTGTGAATAAATTATGTAACTGGTGGATCTAATTATAATCAAATAGTCTAACTGTTTGAGAGATTCTATATATACAACCATACCCATAGAGGTGAGAGTGCAATGTGTAGTGAGTGTGTGAGAGAAAGACACAACAATGAGGTGATTGTGTGTATGAGAGGAGAGGATGGTTGTATGTCTGTGATGGCTATTGTAATTCACCCTTTAATAATAAGAATACCAATTATCATTTCCCTGTGGTTTTTTTCTTATTGGGTTTCCACATAAATCACTGTCTCAGTTGTGGGTTTGTTGTTCTCAGTTTAATTGATTCTTTATTCTTTGTTTTTCTTCCACTGCCTAATAAAATGAGTTTTGGGAGCCTCACATAGAGATTTAGAACATGATGAATATTTTTTTGATTAATTGGTGATCATTATTAGAAACATCACCTTGCAGTAGGGTTTTATACTATCTGTTGAAACTGATTATTATAATTTGTTTAATGCATCTTGAAAAACTTTAAATTAGAGCCTCTTGTTATGGAAGAGTCCAGTGACTTAAGCACCAGGGATAACAACAATTTGGAGGAGCCTGATGCGGCTACTGAGACGGATTGCGGAGATCTGATAGGTGCCACAATTGGGGATTTGTTAATTGTGGCACAGGGGTGGAGGTTGTGATGAAAGGAGGAAACAACAGAGTTCACCTGAAGAGGATCGACATGGCCTTGTGGAGAGTGAACTTGATGTACCAGGGGACTGATGTGTAGCGAAGAATTAGTATATGAGTACATAGATATTTCGGGGATATCCATAGAATCCAGGACAGGGGGTGGGTGTCTCCACTCAGGCAGTGGGCCTTTCAAGAGAAGGGTTTGTAACAACAACCCGACCTGCATTATGACCTGCAACAACTTACCTCTCTCAAGCAAGGTGCCCTACCTCTCCTCAAGGTTGTCCTTAGGTGGATTTGGAATATGGGCTGGTGTAATGTTCCCCAAATTTACCAAATATTTTTTTTTTGTTAGGGACATTATATCTCTTTCCTCTTTGAACAAATTATTTCAAAAGACATCAACTTAATATATGTGGGTATTTTTTTCATCACCTTTGACTTTGACAATGTTCTTACGTTTACCATTTTATTGATACAACCATAAAATCATATATAAGAGACTTTATATCTAATCTATTCCCTGCTACATAGTAACCACATTTATAAAGGTTAAGTGCTAGCTTCACTATGCCCTAGTCTTCTAGTTACTAAGATTCCTATTCACTAATGTAAGTATAAAGGGTTAATGTTTGAATGATTAAAACCCCACTAGCACTACAACCATCTCTATGCATAAACATTAACATTTAACTTATGAAAACCCCACTAGAGTTACAACCATATCTATGCATAATAATTATGCCATATAGGGTCCTATACGAATTCACATTCAAATCATATGCATATACCTTTATCGAATATATCGTAGACTTTTTAATATAATGGTGGCTCTATATGTTAATTGTCTAAGTAATAGACCTCGTGGGAAAAATGTCTATTGTTAATGCTCTGACGACTATTACCACAATACTAAAATATGGTTAACAGTTGGCATCGTTATGAAGTCCAATGATAACAATTATTCATCCTGAGCTTGATAATATGATCGAACCATATGGTCATACCTTTAACTAAACGAGAGATGGGTGGGACTAATGGGTATAGTCGCAACCCTAATTTAGTTTTCCTCACACTCTGCAATGAATTGGTATGAATGTCGAATAAAGGATTGGCATACGCAGATTAAAACCTTTGTCTAACCTATTAATAACTACCAGTAAGATTACCTCCCAAGAGATGTCACTCGACCACCGTGTCCAATACAAAACATTCCACATCCATCGTGTCACATGGCAAGGTACAGTCTTCATAACTACCACTATTACTCTGCTCAGCAAAGGGTTTCTAGGGATATTGTTTCATTCTCCTTTGTTTGTGTGTCTTTTGCGAAAATGCTCTAGTACTAGCCTTGCAATTTTCAACTCAAAAACATGGCCAGAACCTTGGAGTTGGGCTCGACCTAGGCATAAAGAAAAAGTGGAGGCGTCTACCAATTGGATACTGCCCTAGGCAAGGTAAGAAAACTCTTGGTTACTTTGAACTCTTTGTGATTCTAGTCTCTGTGATTCTAGAATATCGTATCATGCACCAGTCACCATCTATTCCTCTAGTCTTTACTCGTTTTGACTTTATCGGGTCTGAGTTATAGTCATATCATTTTGTTGAGTACCCTTCAATTCTTAGGTTTTGTCATAGCTCCACTTTATTTCCCTATATTGGGTCCTAAAATCCTTATAACCTGTGTTAGATATATTCACCTCTGTGAAAAACCTGTAGGAAGTCCTGGACTGTATTAATAACCAGGGGGAGAGAGAATTCCCAACAACACATGAATTAGTTTTTCCAAGGAAATATAGTTAGACTTATTGTATTTTCAATTTCTCGCACTATGTGATTAAATCTCTATTCCACTCAATAGTGGTTACATCCCTGCTTGAGTCTTGCAGGGACTTTAAAGATTTTATACATTTCCTTGTCTATCTCATTATCTATCTGTATGTAGTTGTGAGTTCTCTTAAATCTATATTTTCAATAGTGAATCTATATTTATTCTGTGTGATCGAAAAAATTAAGAGAGATACCCACCATACTCTGTCTATATATTTCAATTTGCAAGATCGTCCCCTGTGATAAGTAAGTGGTTTCATTCTGTCTATGTTGCATGTTTTACTAGCGATGTGGGTGTTTACGATTTTCGATCCTTTTGAGTTTTTATATAACAAAACCGTAGGTAATATAGTTCTATATCTTTGTCTAAACTTTCGAACAATCAACTCTTAATTTCTCAGAGTATACATCTTAGGTCTTACTATGATTTAATTCGTTTCAAATATGCACGGTGTAAATTTGTAAAAATGTCCATTGTGTGTACAGAGAGGTTTCTTATCTAAATATATGCATTTAGTAGCTGGAATGTAATTTTCCATTCATGTTTCACATAATTATAGAGTGAATGGTCAAGGTCGTAATATTGTTCTGTGTGTATACAAATAAATTCCATCTGAGTTATACCTCTAGTAAAGTTATATAATAATCGCCTTAAGTTGTGTGTGCTTGAAAACTATGTGTAGCTTGTCTCAGTTTTTAATCATCAAATCGTAACTTTTAACATTTAAGGGAGAAAAGCCCCGCAACTTTGTATGTAGTTCCAAATTGGGAAGTTTTATGCCTTCGATGGACATATGACTATACTGTGTGAATATTTATGATTCTAATTATAAAAATCTTAGATGTTTAGAAATGATCTACTTGCTTATTTACATTGTGGAATAGTTGGTTAATTCTTTTGGTTATTAAACTAATGATGGGGTCCTATTTCCTTCCAAGGGTACCCATCATCTATTTATGGCTCCACTCCTCTCCTTCGGACTGTGGATAGACCATTCCTTCAACGTCGGTGGAAATTGCATTCAGGCCAGATAAATCTAAGTTTTAATCAATGTTGAATCATCAATATTTAATTTCGTTTGATTTTCTTAACATTGTTTATTAATCCTATCGTTTTTCCTGTGCAAGATTTAATCATTCTGAGGAGATGGATTCATGAGATCGTGTCACTCGAAAGTTATTCGAGTTCCAATTCTCAGTGTTTGATTTAATTCTTAGGTTCTATTTATTAGTGGCACAGGGTTCCACCCTAGGGCACTCTATTATGGTAACTTTTGAGCCAGGTTTCCATAGATAAACTGGTTAATTGTATTTTAATCCCTTAATGGAATTAGGCAGATTGAAAAAGGGAAAAATGTGTATTGCATATGATTCCATGATTAAACGTTATGATGGCATGTGTTATGTAGAATGTTAAAAATGTGTTAAGGGTTTAACCGCCTCTATAACATGTAGCATGTATTATATACCATTGAAATTTTGCTTAAGGGCTTGTTGTAATATAGAAAGGGTTGTAATTCTCTTATGCCTTTGATATATATGGATCAATGGAAATTAATTGAAAAACTCATGTGATTCAAGAAGTCGATAAAATATTTTTGTGGATGAGTACATTAGATGTTTATGCAACTATGTGTATCTAAATATGCAACAGTATATATATATATATATCTTGTATTCATTTCTAGAATTTCATTTGGCATTTACAAAAGTCCAATATTCCTTAATTTGAATACCTATACATATATATTTACATACTTGGGAAAGGTTATGATTAACACAACAATACTTCTATTTTATTTAGCTTGAATGCATATTCTATGTATATATATTTACATAACTCAACTTAATTAACAACTAAAAATTCACAATAGCTTTCTTAACTTTACTCAATGAATAAAATCAAACTGTAAGGACTTATTCTACAACCCATTTCATTGTACCAGCTATTAATCAACAAACATTCAACAAGAAAACAATTAGATGTACATATTTGAACAAAGTGTTGGGACAACAAATGGAACGACCAAGTTCCACCCAACTGTAGATCAAAACAACCAAACTACTTTCTTCGTTCACCCCCTAGCCTAACCATGAGTCCATAAGGGAGAATTTCAATGATCCTCTTTCACTATAGTCCTCTTTCAGATCAGAAATCCCCTTGCCTAACACTTAAGACAATGTTCATAACAACAAGTGATAACCTTTCTCGAACATACTAAGAAGCATCATGTCTCCTCCCATATGTTGTATATCATGAGCATCTTGTGCCTAGATCTTTTTCCCTCTTTGGAAATTTTCAAAGCTCTACAAATCATTGATTTTCAGGGGATGCTAGTGGCCAAATTCTTCATTTTTCACTTGTACAATTCAGCCCCGAGGTAACTCAAGTATGTTCCCCACTCATTGAATCATGGTCAGCTGATTTCAACCTAGTTGTTCCATTTTTCCTTCAGCAACTAATATAAAAATATTTGTCTTTTACATGTGTCATGGACAAAAAGTTGGTTGGGAAAATCAAACCTTTTCCCAATAGTCAAAAAATTAATTACAAATAATCAAATTCCAAAATTTGGATTTTCCATAAATGGCAATAATTTTCCAACTACGAATTTGCCAAAAATGGAAATAAATTCCTAAGTGCATACAGACTTTAATAATTAATTATTTTGGGGATATTAGATTCTCCCCCCCTTTAGTAAAACATTGTCCTCATTGTTTGTTCCTTTCTCGAAACAGGGTTGGATAAGATTTCTACAAATCTTCCTCCAATTCCCAAGTGGCTTCCTCAGGACTAAAGTGATTCCATTACACTTTTACCTGGGTGATGGCTCTGTTTCGTAGTACTGTTTATTTCTTGTCCATAATGCCCAAAGGTTCCTCTTGGAGATCTCCTTCTGGTTCCACCTGCACCATGTTCCAATCAATGATGTGAGTAGAATCATGAATATACTTTTTTAACAAAGAAACATGAAATACATTATGAAATTTTAAATTTGCATGGAGTGCAAGTTGGTATGCCATAGGTCCAATTCAAGCTAAGAAATCGAAGGGACCACAAAACTTGGGAGCCAATTTTGAACAGTTCCCTAGATTTAACGAACTTCTTCTTTCTTTTACTTTTAAATAGACGTGGTCTCCAACTTGAAATTCCTGGTGACTTCTTTTCAAATCTGCATAGCTTTTCTATCTGTCCTATGCCTATCTTAAATTATGTTGTACCTTTCTTACTATCTTGTCCATTTCCTGGAAAATTTATGGTCCCATCATGAGTCTTTCAACTGGGTCATCCCAGCTGATCGGAGTTGTACACTTTCTTCTGTATAGTACTTCAAAGGGGCTCCTCTTAACCGATGTCTGATAACCATTATTGTATGCAAATTCCACTAAGTGTAGGTATTCCTCCCACTTAGTTGGTTGCATCCTTACATACATTCGTAGCATATCTTCCACAATCTGGTTCATTCGTTTAGTTTGACCATCCGTTTGTGGATGGTAACTTGTGTTGAAATTCAAGTTAGTATTCAACCTTGTAAATAGTTCTTTCCAAAACGTTGATGTAAATTTGACATCTCTATCTGAAATCACCATTTTCGGAATACCATGCAATCTAAAAAATTCCTTCATAAATATTTAAACAATGTTAATAGATTTATAAGTAGATTTCACAGGAATAAAATGTGCAGATTTGCTAAGTTTATCAATCACTACCATAATTGAATCATTCTGCTTTTGAGTTTCAGGAAAACCTGTGATAAAGTCTAGTGAGATAGTCTCCCACTTCCATTCTGGTATAGGTAGAGGCTGTAACAGGTCGATTGGGTGTTGGTATTCAACCTTCACCTATTGATAATATAGGCACTTAGATAAGTATTATGTTGTCTCACCTTTAATGTTAGGGTAGTAAAACAACTTCCTCACTATTGTTACAATTTTTTGGTATCCTGGATGACTAGAATATGGATTCTTATGTACTTCATCCAAAATTGTTAGCTTTAAATCAGCGAAATCTGGTATGTACATCCTATTTTTGAATATTAATAGTCCATTTCTGTCCAAACTCATATCTATTATGTTCAAATTTTCTACATTACTTTGTAAATATGCCACTATTTTGATGTATTTTTCATCATGACCACTTGCATATTTTATCCTTTGTTCAATGTCCCTTGTTGCCCTGCTAATACTTATTTCAAACAACCCATGAGTTCTTCTATTTAAGGCATATTCCACTTTGTTTTCCTTACCCTTGATGTGTCTTACTTCAAAATCAAATTCGTTCAATAAGGCCAACCATCTTGCTTTCCTTGCGTTAAGATTTGGTTGACCGAATAAGAGTTTTACACCATTTTTATCGGTTAGAAACATAAGTTTTCTTCCCATTGTATAATTTCGCCACATTTTTAATGCATGAATTACAACTACTAATTCCAAGTCATGTGTGACGTAGTTTATTTCATGCTCTTTTAGTTTTTGTGACTCGTAACAAATAACGTTCCCTTCTTGAGTTAGGGCACCTCCCACACCTTCTTTTCTCACATCCGCATAGATTGTAAAGTCTTTATCAGGGTCTACTACCCTTAAAATAGGTGTGGTTGTTAACAATTCTTTTAACCTATTAAAACTATCTTGACATTTCTACGACCAAATAAACATGGTCCCCTTTTTCTATAGGGATGTGATTGGGTATGAAATCTTAGAGAATCCCTCTATAAATCTGCGGTAGTAACCGATAATTCCCATAAATGACCTGATGTCTGCCACATCCGTAGGGATAGGCCATTCCATGATGGCTCTTATCTTCTCTGGGTCGACTACAATACCTTCTTCAAATACTACATGTCCGAGGTACTGTATTCTCTTTTGATAGAAGTCACATTTGTCAAATTTTGCATATAACTTGTGTTTTCTTAATGTCTGCAATACTATCCTTATATGTTCTTCATGTTCTTTTTCCATTTTAGAATACACTAGAATGTCGTCAATAAATACCAAAAAAAACTTATCCAGATACTGACTAAATATGCTATTCATTAAACACATAAATGTTGTTGGTGTGTTAGTGATACCAAAAGGTATAACAACAAATTCATAATGTCCATATCTCGTTCTAAACGTTGTTTTACTTATGTCTTCATCATTTATTCTGACTTGGTGATAACCAGATCTTAAATCTAACTTAGAAAAGATATTTTCCCCTCCCACTTGGTCAAACAAATCATTGATTATGGGTAGGGGATATTTGATCTTAACAATCATTTTGTCTAACTATCGATAATCAATGCATAATCTTAAAGTTTTGTCCTTTCTTTTAACAAAAAGGAATGGTGCTCCCCACGGTGAGACAGTTGGTCTGATGTATTCCTTGTCCAACAGTTCTTGTAGTTGAATTTTCAACTCTGTCAATTCAAGTAAACTCATCCTATAGGGTGCCTTAGATATTGGAGTTGATCTAGGAAGAAGATCGATAGAGAAATCTATCTCTCTTATTAGGGGTAGTTCAGGTATTTTGTCTACAAATAAATCTCTAAATTCATGTAAGATGGTAAAATCTTCTAGGTTGGGTTTTTTTTTTCCAACAGACTTGTCACTTGAATAGAATAAATCTAACAACCTTTATTCATGCACTTTTTAAACTACATTTTTGAAATATTCCTAATTGAGACTGGTTTTCTCATGCGTTGAACTGTCCTAACTGTGTTTTTTTCATCTCTAAAACTAAGTAATTTCTCATAACAATCCAAAATTGATTTATGTTTCTCTAACCAGTCCATTCCAATGATTATATCATATGGCCCCAATGGTAATATATTCAGATTTAACTTTGTATTTTGGCCATTTAAACGAAATTCACAATCAGAAATGAAATATGTTACTTTTATTTTTGTTTTTGTTGCTAGTTGTACTAGCCAAGATTTAGTATGCTTTACTTTCTTAAGCTTGTTTGAATCAACTACACCAAGAGCAACATAAATCAAAGTATCTCCTAGATCAATTAAAACATAAATACGATTATTATTAACTTTAGTTTCAACTTCCACTACAATGGATTGGTGATCATCTCGTCAACCATCCACAACTGCATTGATTTTGTGTACACTTATGCCCACATCTCCTAATGTAGAGGCCTCTTCCAGGTTGTGAACTGTGGTCCTTGATGTAGAAGTTAAATGTGGACAGTTCCTCCTTAAGTGAGGTTCTCCACACTCCCAACATTTTAACGGTTCCCTGGGGTTGTCCCCAAACTTCTTGGTTCCCAGATTAACTGGTCTACCTCCCCCTTGGGTGTTCTGGTTATTGGAGTGAAAATATTTCGTTGGGAAATTCTTTGTTGCATTCCAAAAAGGGGTTGGTTTCTAGCCTTTCTTCTGCTAGTTCATTTTGTCCTATTTCTTATCTTTCCAATCCTTGGGAGTTTCAAACCGTTGTTTGTACTGATCATAGCACATTCGGGCCTTCCTAAAAACTTTGGTTAAGGTCTTGGGGTTTTTGAACTCGATTTTGTCCTTATAGAACTATGGTGGGCAACTTAAGAATTGATGGATTTTTAATTTTTCCGCCCTGATGTAAGGAACAAATATTAATAATTCCATATATTTGTTTATCAAGTCATCCATGGTCATCTGGCCGAGTCTTAGCTCATAAATTTTTTTGGTCTTTCTTTCATAGTAAATTTATGATAAATATTGTTTCTTGATATATTTCTTGAAGTCCGACCATTCCATTTGTTTCTCCTTTAAACCCTTGGCCACCTTCAGGTCCTACCACCAGATACTTGTTTTTCCTTTTAAGTTATAAATGGTCATTCTGACCTTCATGTTGCTTGAATAATTATAAATTTGAAAGTACTTTTTTATATCTAGTAACCATGCTTCAACCTCCTCCCCTGTCCTAGATTCCCCATCAAAGGTGGACGATTTGATCTTCTTGAATTCACCCTCCAAGTGGTCCACCTGTTTTCTTTTCTTCCATGTGGTTGTTTTATTTTTTGTTGTTGGTGTGCCTTCGGATAAACTGTTCCTGTTCTCTACTTCCAGTCCAGAATTTTTGGAGGCTCTTTTGCTGACCTCTTCTTCCTTGTCATTATCTTTTGGGATCTTATTTTTTACTATACTACGCAATAGTACTTTATTTATTTCCTACGGGTCTTTGTGTTCTTTTTTTAGTTTCTCAATATCTACCTTGAAAACTTGCAGTTCCATGATAATGTTCCTCATTGTCTCTAGAACCTTCATGGCTGAACTTCCATTGTTGATCTGTCTAGCATCTTTAGGAGTTCTTTTATCAGTATTCTCCTCAAGTATTATCTCCTCTTCATTCAATGTTGCCATTATCACAACAGAATAAAAAAAAAATGTTTGTGAGTAAGCGTTTTTGTTAGTTTTTCATTAAACATGATAGCATGTACTAAACAAAAATTTTGGCCCTTCTTTGAGGTCCAAGTGGTATAACCTTTGCTCTGATACCATGTGTAATGTTCCCCAAATTTACCAAATATTTTTTTTTTTGTTAGGGACATTAAATCTCTTTCCTCTTTGAACAACATATTTCGAAAGACATCAACTTAATATATGTGGGTAGCTTTGTCATCACTATTGACTTTCACATTGTTTTTAATTTTACCATTTTATTGATACAACCATAAACTCATATATAAGAGACTTTATCTCTAAGTTATTCCCTGCTACACAATAGCCACATTTATAAAGGTTAATGGCTAGCTTCACTATACCCTAGTCTCCTAGTTACTAACATCCCTATTGACTAATGGAAGTATAAAGGGTTAACATTTGAATGATTAAAACCCCACTAGAATTACAACCATCTCTATGCATAAACATTAACATTTAACTTATGAAAACCCCACTAGCATTACAACCATCTCTATGAATAATACTTAGACCATATAGGGTCCTATACAAATTTAGGTTCAAGGAATATGCATATACCTTTATCGAATATATCACAAACTTTTTAATATAATGGTGGTTGTACAAGTTAATTGTCTAAGTAATAGACTTCATGGGAAAAACTTCTATGGTTAAACCTCTTACCACTATTACCAAACTACTAAAATATGGTTAACATTTGGCATCGTTACTAGTTCCAACAATAACAATTGTTCGTCCCGAGCTCGATAATACGATCAAACCAGATGGTTGGACCTTTAACTGAATGAGAGATGGGTGTGACTAATGGGTATAGTCGCAAACCTAACTTAACTGTCCTCACACTCTGCAATGACTTGGTATGAATTTTGAATAAAGGATTGCCAGACACTAATTAAAACCTCTGTCTAACTTATTAATGGATACTTGCATGAGTACCTCTCAAGATCTGTCATTCGGCCACCGTGTCCAATACAAAATGTGCTAGCTCCATCGTGTCACATAGCAAGGTACATTCTTGGTAACTAACACTATTCCTCTACTCACCGAAGGGTTTCTAGGGATATTGTTTCATTCTCCTTTGGTTTTGTGTCTTTTTCGAAAACGCTCCAGTACTAACCCTGTAATGTTCAACTCAGAAACATGGCCAGAACCTTGGAATTGGGCTCGGCTTGGGTAGAACAAAAAAGGGGAGGCGTCTACCAATTGGATACTGCCTTGCGCAAGGTAAGAAAACTCTCGGTTACTTTTAACTCTCTATGATTCTAGTCTCTGTGATTCCATAATATCATAGCATGCACCAATCACCATCTATTCCTCATGGCTTTACTGATTTTGACTTTCTCGGGTCTGAGTTACAGTCATATCATTTTGTTGAGTACCCTTTAATGCTTAGGGTTTGTCGTAGCTCCACTTTATTTCCCTGTATTGGGTCCTAAATTCCTTATACCGTGCATTGGATATATTCACCTCTGCGAAAACCCCATAGGAACTCCTGGACTGTATTAATAACCAGAGGGAGCGAGAATGCTGAACATCGAATTAATTAGTTTTTCCAAGGAAATATAGTCGAACTTATTGTATTTTTAATTTCTAGTATTGTGTGATTAAATATCTATTCCAATCGATAGTGGTTACCTCCCTTTCTTGAGTCTTGCAATGACTTTAAAAATTTGATACATTTTCTTGTCTATTTCATTATCTATCTGTAAGTAGTCCTAGGTTCTTTTAAATCTGTGTTTTCAATCGTGAATCTATATTTCTTCTGTGTGATGGAAAAAATTAAGGGAGATACCCACCATATCCTATATAGATATTTCTATTTGCAAGACCGTCCCCTGCAATAAGGAAGCGGTTTCATTCTGTCCATGTTTCCTGTTTTACTAGTGATGTGGGTGTTTACAATTTTCGATCCTTTTGAGTTTTTAAATAACAAAATCATAGGTAATACAGTTCTATATCTCATTCTGAACTTTTGAACTATCGACTCTTAATTTATCAGAGTATACATCTCGAGTCTTACTATGATTTAATTCATTTCAAAGATGCAAGACATTTATTTGTAAAAATGTCCACTGTGTGTGCAGAGAGGTTTCTTACCTAAGTATACGCATTTAGTAGCTGGCATGTAATTTTTTATTCATGTTTCACATAGTTATACAGTGAATGGTTAAGGTTGTAAGATTGTTCTGTGTGTATACAAGTAAATTCCATCTGAGTTATACATCCAATAAACTTATACAATAATCCCCTTAAGTTCTATGTGCTTGAGAATTGTGTGTAGCTTGTCTGAGTTTTTAATCAGCAACTCGTAATTTTTAACATTTAAGGGAGAAAAGACCCAAAACTTTGTCTGTAGTCTCAAATTGGGAAATTTTATGCCTCTGATGGACATACGACTATACTGTGTGAATCTTTATGATTCCGATTATAAAAATATTAGATGTTTAGAAATGATCTACTTGCTTATTTACATTCTGGAATACTTGGTTAATTATTTTGTTTATCAAACTAATGATGGGGCCCTATTTCCTTGTAGGGGTACCCATCACCTATTTCTGGGTCCACTCCTCCCCTTTGGACTGTGGACGGGCCATTCCTTCAACGCCGATGGAAATCATATTTAGGCTAGATAAAGCTAAGTATTAATCAATGTTGAATCTTCAGTATTTAATTTTGTTTGATTTTCTTAACACTGTTTATTAATCCTATCATTTTTCCTTTGCAGGGTTTAATCGTTCCAAGGAGATGGATTCACGAGATCACCTAACTCGAAAGTTATTCGAGTTCCAATTCTCGACATTTGATTTACTTCTCAGTTTATATTTATTAGTGGCATAGGGTTCTGCCCTAGGGCACTCTATTATGGTAACTTTTAGCGAGGGTTCCAAAGATAAACTGGTTAATTGTATTTTAATCCCTTAATGGAATTAAGCAGATTGAAAAAGGGGAAACTCTATATTGTATACAATTCCACGATTAACCGTTATGATAACATGTGTTATGTAGAATGTTAAAACTTTGTTAAGTGTTGAACCACCTCTGTGACATGTAGCATGTATTATATACCACTGAATTTTTTTTAAGGGCTTGTTGTAATATAGAAAGCACTGTAATTATCTTATGCCTTTGATATAGACATATCAATGGAAATTACTTGAAAATCTCATGTGATTCAAGAAGTTGATAAAACATTTTTGTGTATGAGTACACTAGATGTTTATGCAGCTCTGTGTATCTAAACATGCAACAATATATATATATATCTTGTATTGATTTCCAGAATTTTGTTTGGCATTTACAACAGTCCAATATTCCTTAAGTTGAATACATATACCTATATATTTACATACCTGGTAAAGTTTATGATTAACTTAGCAATAATTCTATTTTATTTAGATTGAATGCATATCCTATGTATATACATTTACATAACTCAAATTCATTAACAACTAAAAATTCACAATAGCTTTCTTAACTTTACTCAATGAATAAAATTAAACTGTAAGGACTTATTCTACAACCCATTTCATACTACCAGCTATTAATCAACAAAAAATCAACAAGGAAACAAGTAGATGTACATATTTGAACAAAGTGCTAGGACAACAAATGAAACAGACAAGTTCGACCCAACAATAGAATAGAACAACCAAACTACTTTCTATGCTCACCCCCTAGCCTGACCATGAGTCCATAAGGGAGAATTCCAATGATACTCTTTCGCTATAGTCCTGTTTCAAATCATAAATCCCCTTGCCTCACACTCAAGACAATGCTCATAAAATAAAGTGATAACCTTTCTCCAACATACTAAGCAACATGTTGCCTCCTCCCATATGTTGTATATCATGAGAATCTTGTGCCTAGGTCTTTTTCCCTCTTTGGAAATTTTCACATCTTTACAAATCCTTAATTTGCAGGGGCTTCTAGTGGCCAAATTCCTCATTTTCCACTTCTACAATTCATCCCTGAGATAACTCAAGTCTGTTCCCCACTCATGGAATCATGGTTAGATTTCAACCGGACTGTTCCATTTGTCCTTCAACAATTAATATAAAAATATTTTTCTTTTACATGTGTCATTGTCAAAGAGTTAGCTGGGAAAATCAAACCTTTTCCCAACAATCACAAAATTAATTACAAATAATCAAATTCAAAAATTTGGATTTGCCATAAATGACAATAATTTTCCAACTATGAATTTGCCAAAAATGGAAACAAATTCCTAAGTGCATACAAACATTAATAATTAATTATTTTGGGGATATTACATGTGCCATGGTTGTCGGGGTGCAACCGAGAATGGAAGGAAGATATGGGAGGAGATGGTATTCGACATGTTGTGGCTACTTGCACTATTGCGGTTCGACGAAACATAGTTGCGGCTTGTTCTGGTGATAAACCGATTGATATTTTAACTCCATGAGATTCAAACAGTTGAACTTTGAATATGAAGTCGGAAATCGGTGAAGTTTGATGTCTGGTCGGAGGTCGAAGTGGTGGGCGGGAGTCGAATTCTAGTGGAATTGGTCTGGAGGGGAATGAGAAGATGAATTGTAATGAATGGTTCAATAAGTATCCACATTAAGGTCTGATCCTTCGAACTTAGTGTTGGGCCACTCAGATCAATCTATATATATGACGACATGTTGTTGTGTATTCATTACCATATTGTTTTATTCTTCCTTGAGTTTCAACCGATGCTCTCGCGCTTCGTCTTGTTCTTTGTGAGTGATTGTCAAGATATCTTGGAGGTAAAGCAACCTGAGATCAACTCGTTTTGTGTCCAGAAACGACCACAATAAGAGATGCTTCAGTTCTTCCATGGCCTGTGAATGTACAATACAGATTGAACAATAATTTAATTTTAGATTCACGAATTCAATAATTAACCGCATATTAGTATGACAAAAAAAAATTATGGTACAGGAAACCGAGAATTATACCTCTCCACAATGTTGCTGAATCCAATCGCGCACGAGAAACCAGTGGTGGCGAGAAATTATTATTTACCAATATTGGCAAAACAAAATTGAATGTATATCGATCTAAAAACGCGTAGTCTAAACGTTAGACTTTTTGGAGTTTTTAGGGACATTTTTTGGATCAATTTTTACTGAAATCGGGTCAAAAATTGTTGGAAATCCATATTTGAGTGATTAAGTCTATAGAATTTGAGAGGATTTTTCAGGATTCTCAATCCATTTATGCATTCATAAATGCAATTTAAAGAAGAGAAAATGAAGATTTCATGAAAATCTATTTCACTCATACCGGTGAAAAAATAAAAAAAACAAATGTTTAGAACTATATTTTATCTTTTATCAAATCATCATGTCAATCTCGTACATGTGCACCTATGTCAGGTACTTTTTTTTAGTGTTTAGTAATCACCATGACCTGCAGGTACGACCATGTACACCCATGTGAGAGCCTCATGTTAATGTTTAATAATCGTGAGGTTCATGAGGTTTGATGTAACGTGAAGGAAAAAAAATTGATCAAGCTGAAGTAAAAGGTTTCATGAATCCATGCCACATGTTATGCATGACGCTATTATTGGAAACATGCCAACAAATTTTCTCATGCCGTCACATGCAGATGCACATTGATGCAGGAGCATCTCTCCATGCCATTCCGTCAACCACGTCAGCGCACACTCATTCATGTGCTGAAAGGGAGGCACAGCCTCATTTTTGAATTTGAATTCAATGTAAATT
>JZKD02S1988748.1:451085-482376 GCA_000966675.3 Picea glauca
ACTCCGTCAGAAGGGCGTTGAGAGAGTGCGCAGATAGCCAGGAGAAAGGACTCTGTGATTTCTATCATCTGAAGGAAGTATCCACCGAGGGAGCTTTCATTGGGTTACTGAATACGCAAAAGACTCAGCGAGGAGGTCGTTTGAGCTAAAGGATAGCCGAAGGCATCCATGTTCTTCATTTGAGGGAGAAGAACGGACAAATTCCCCAAGGGGTCTGAGTATTTACATAAGCTCAGGAGAGACAACACCTTGGTTGCTGGAGCAAGAGAGCCTCGAAGGTATTATATTCTCCACCTAGGGAGGATAGAAAAAGGGGCGAACTTATGTAGAGGTCGAAGCCACAGGAGTAAGCTCAGGAGGAATAGTTCCTTGCAGATAGTGTGGAACTCTACCTGGAGGGATTCGAACCAGAGAGCTTCGGAGTGCAGGGAATCCTCAAAGAGGAAAATCAACGGTTGAGATTCGCGGAGCAGAATCGCGAAATCCCGCTAACCGTTCGATCAGGGAGAAGCTGTGCGGGAGTTAACCCTTAGGTGCAGGAGGGAGCTGGCCATCGAATATCGGTGTATCAGGCTTCGACATTTGACCAGGCAAGAGTTTCGTGCTCATTGGAATCGTGAGTCGCGATTTCCTGATTTAACGGGAGCCGTTGATTTGAGAAGGGACACGTGGCGTAGGATCCCTGTGGATCGGAGTTCGGCGTTCGACGTTCCTGGAGGCATGGGCTCAATCCCTTTGAAATCGCGACCGACGATTTCCCGAATCGACCTGACCCGTTGACCATCGGAGGTCGGGGTATTGTTTTGCATGAGAACGGTGTTCTCGTGGACCGCAAACTCTCGAAGTGCGATTTCCCGAATTTCTGAAAGGGAGATCGCCGAAAGGGAAAACTGTGGGTAGGAGAACTCCCGAGAGGAGTTGAAGAGCATTGATTCTTCGGGCCTGTTGAGAAGAAGGTCCTGGTGAGGGCAGGGGGTCCGGTCGTGAGGGTTGCGGCCTGAGTGATCTCTTTGCGTCACACATGCACATGTGCATGCATGCAATCTTATGAACTGTTCGTGTAACTATGTGATCTATCAGTCTGTGTAACTGAGTGATATATGTTATATATACGAGCATGCCCATATAGGTGGAGGAAAATAAGATCTAGGAGCAACGATTGTGTGAGGAGAGGATGGTTGTATGTCCATGAAGGCTGTTATAGTTCTCCCTTGAATAAGAAGAAGACCAATAATCATTGCCTATGGTTTTTTCCCAATTTGGGTTTCCACATAAATTGTTGTGTCAAGTGTTCTTGGTTTTATGCATGTTTGATCTTTCCTTAGTTTATGCTCTATTATAGATGCTTTTCTTTTTTATTTTGTTGCCTAACAAGTGGTATCATAGCTTATAGCTGAAGGAGCAGAGAGCGAAGCAGAAAATAATATGGTCGCTAGATCGAACAGTCGTGTCAAGTTGAGTGAAGTGGAAGTGGAGATCCAAGGATAGGTTGTATTACATCATCGCGGGTCGTTCCTATGGGACAATGCGATGATAGCATGCAAACTTGTGAATTTCTCAAAAAGTACGGAATCGTCATGGTCCGTACACAACACACAGTGCGACATCATCACAAGCCGTACATTGTACATAGTGCGACATCATCCCAAGCACATAGTAGTAAAAGGTGCGACAATTTGGGTCCAAATCGTCATAGGTTATACATTGGAAATGTGAAACGATTTATAAATCATCGCGGGTGATACTCATAGAGGGTGCGACGATCTTAAAAACCAAAAATTCGCATGGTATAAAATAAAAAATAAATAAAAGTATGAAAGATTTACTTTTTTATTAAAAGGTGGAGAATCGATTATTTAAGGTGGAGGTGAGCTTTAATAAAGGTGAGCTCCCTTTTTTTTGTCTTATTATGGATAATCAATGGTTGGAGGTGAACTTTAAATAAAGATGGATGTTTAAAAGGTTTTAAGTTATACACATTAAATAATTGTGTTTTGAACCCTTTTTTTATTTAATATTTATTTGGGGGTTCATACCATTATTCCTTCATATTTAAAAGGGTTTAGTTTATAAGCAGTGGGTTTTGGAGTTGTTTATGCTAATGGAGAAAGTGCAAAGTTCCAAGTTTGAGATTGAAAAGTTGAGTGGTAAGAATATATTTGCGCTATAGAAGCTCAATATGCGAGATTTTCTTGTGCAACAAGGATTGCAAATGGCCTTGGCTAGAAGGTCAAAGAAACCGACAAGCATGACAGACAAGGACTAGGAGGATCTAGATGCAAGAGCCCTCAGTACTCTTCACCTATGTCTAGAAGATAAGGTATTGTTTAACATTGCTGAAGAGACGACAACAATAGGTTTGTGGAACAAACTGGAGAGCCGATATATGACAAAGAACTTGCCAAAAAAAATATTTGTAAAGAGGCATTTTTACAACTTGTGGATGAAGGAAGGTACAAAAATTGTTGATCACTTGAATTCTTCAATAGTTTGATTTCTCAATTAACTACTATGGAAGTAAATTTTGATGATGAGGACAAGCATATTACGCTATTGTGTTCGTTTCCTGAGTCTTGGGATCATGTGGTCACAACTGTGTGGTTTAACACAACATATTCCATTGATTATGACATTGTTATGGGAGCTTTGTTGTGTGAGGAAATAAGGAAGAAATCCAATAAGGAAAACTCTACAGCAAAAGCAATGGTGGTTAGGATGATCTACAGAAAGAGGGAAAATTCAGATGGGTACATCAAGGTCTAAATCAAAGGGAAAGAAGAGTAAGAAAAATTGTTGCTTCTATGGAAAAATTCGGCATCTCAAGAAGGATTGATGGAAAAGACATAATGCGGCTAAGGAGGACTCCACAAAAGAAGAAAAGGAAGCTAATGTAGTTGAAACAATTTCAAGTTCAGGTTTAGGTATGGTTGATGAGGTATTGTCTACTTATGATGTTTCACATCAACATCAGCATTGGTTGTTAGATTCTAGTTTGTCCAACCACATGTGTCTTCATAGAGATTGGTTCTCAACTTACCAATCTATTGATGATGGTGTTTTTTTATGGGAAATGATTTTTATTGTAAAATTGTTGGAGTTGGTAGCGTCCAGATTAGAATGCATGATGGTTATGTAAGAACATTAATAGATGTAGCACATGTACCCAAACTAAGAAAGAACTTTATATCTTTGGGAGTTCTAGATTCTGGTGGTTACAGGTGTGCAACTCAAGATGGAGTACTAAAGGTGGCCAAAGGCATATTACTTGTCATGAAGGCAAAGAAGATCAAGGACCTTTATCATCTTGAAGGAAGGAAAAAAGTAAATCAAGCAGTGGTATCATCTCAATATGCAAGTGACTATGTTAATTTATGGAATCAACGTTTGTGTAATATGAGCAAGAAAAAGATTAAGGTACTAGTTGATCCTAAGTCGCTTCCAAGTTTGAAGTTTCTGAATTTAAATTTCTGCAAGTATTGTGTTTTTGGAAAACAATGTAGAAAAACATTTAAAGAATGAATGCATATAAGAAAATGTATCCTTGACTACATAAATTTAGATGTTTGGAGACCATCCCCTACAGTTTCTTTTGGAGTATTGTCATATTATGTGACATTTATAAATGATTACTCTAGAAAGGTTTGGGTCTATTTACTTAAAAGAAAAGTTGATGTGTTTATTACTTTTAAACAATTAAGATCTTTGGTTGAAAAGAGAACTGACAAGTCAATCAAGTGTTTAAGAACAAATAATGGAGGTGATTCCACATCTATGGAATTTGAGGACTATTGCAAGGAAGATGGGATTAAAAGACATAAGACCATGGTTTATACTTCTCAGCAGAATGGTGTTGTTGAACACATGAATAGGAATCTTCTAGAAAGAGCAAGTAGCATGCTCAGTATTGCCAAGATGCAGCAAGAGTTGTGGGAAGAAGCAGTTATTACAACATGCTATCTGATAAATGAGTCACCATCAACTGCAATAAACTGTAAGATTCCATAAGAGGTATGGATAGGTCATTCATGTGATTGTTCAAAGCTGAGAATATTTGGTTGTGATGATTATGCTCTTATTTCTAAATATCAACATTCTAAGTTAGATCTTAGATCAAAGAAATATGTCTTTGTTGGTTATGGTGATGGAGTTAATGGACACAGACAATGGGATACTACTTCCCACAAACTCATCATAATACAAGATGTAGTATTTGATGAATCCTCACTCTTAAAATCAGAATTGGTATATGTTGAAGTAAGACAAGAACATGTACCGAAAATTCAACAAATTCAGTTGGAAACTCAACCATCTTCAGAAAGGCAGGAGCATGATGAAGTTCCAGAAGAAGAAGAAGAAGATGAAGATGTAGAAAATATCCATGAAACTGAGGATATGCCTCAATCCTCTCTAAGGATATATTCATAGGTTAGGAATCCTCCTACAAGGTATGAAGATTATGTTTCATCTGTGGCTTTGGTTTCTATTGATGGAGAACCTAGTTGTTTTCATGAAGCAATTAAGGTATCTGAAAGTGCTCAATGGAATAAATCTATGAACAAAGAAATGGATTCCTTAGAGAGGAATAAAACATGGGACCTGGTAGAACTTCTAAAGGACAAGAAGATTGTCGGTTGCAAGTGGATCTACAAACTAAAATATGGTGTTGATGATAAAGTCGAAAGGTATAAAGCAAGACTGGTAGAAAAAGGGTATTCTCAAAAGGAAGGTATTGATTTTTATGAGATATTTTCACCAATTGTGAATCTTGTTTCAATTCGTATTTTGTTAGCACTAGCTGCTTTACTTGATCTTGAGTTAGAGCGAATAGATGTTAAAACAACATTTCTACATGGAGATTTAGATGAGGATATATATATGGAACAACCATAAGGGTTTGTTCAGGATCAAAATAAGAGGTTTGCTTGCAAACTCAAGAAGTCATTGTATGGACTGAGATAGTCTCCCAGGAAATGGTACAAGAAGTTTGATTCCTTCATGGTGAGCATAAAGATTACAAGGAGTGAATATGATAATTGTGTTTACTTTAAAAAGTTGGAAAATGGAATGTTCATTATTTTTGTGTTATATGTTGATGATATGTTTGTGGTAATAAAAATCACGGTTGATATCAATAGGTTAAAGGCTCAGTTGGATATGGCATTTGATATGAAGGATCTAGGAGAAACAAAACAAATCTTAGGCATGGAGATACATAGAGACAGAAAAAATGGTAAGATGTGGTTATCACAATCGAAGTAGGTGGAAAAAATACGTATGAGATTCGATATGAATAATGTGAAACCTGTATAGATCCCTTTGGCTTCCCATTTGGATAAAATCATGAAGATGGGTAACACTTTTTCTTGTTTTATGAGAAAACAAATTGTATTTTCAAAAGTTCTTCAACTTCCAACGTACAAAATTATTATTTTTATTTATAATTTCACTTTACAGTAAAAACAAAACTTGTGAAGAATTGTTTTAGCTTTCAAATGACTATTTTTCAATTTTTTTTACTAAGATTTGATATGTCAATTTGACAATTGTTTAACCGTATGTTCCTTAAACGTGAAAGGAATGATAATGAGTTATTTTTTCCTCCAACAATTTATCTATTATTAAACTTATAGAGAGATTATGAAATACTCTAGTTTATTATGACTATAATTTTGAATCTAACGGATGAATATTATAATTTCTAGAATTTTTTAAAGTTCACCATGCTGAAAACGTTGCAGATTTTAGACACATGTTTTCCTCCACCTTGTATCTATCTTAATTTTTACTTACAAGTAAAATCTAAAAATAGTGTTTTGAAAAGAACAGTTTAAGGATTATGAATATAAATTTTTCTAAATTTTTTACTGTGTATTTTTAGAGATACAGATATTTCATTTCACTGAATCATAATGTCTACTGAAAATATTATGCAGTGATTTTCTTTTAAAAATTAAATGAAAATAATGAAAATGAAAACAAATTATAGCAATTGAAATTGGATTCAATTTTGCAAATGCTAGTATCATTTTCAAAACCAAATTATGAGTATTTGCAGGAATCTGCAACCTCCAAAGTTCAAGTAAGCTTGGGAAAATTCTCTGGTTTCTATTTACAGTCCCAATATCTAGTTTCCAGTCGAAAGAATCTTTCAGTCGAAAAGATATTTTTTTGACTGAAAGAATAAATTCTAACGGAAACCGTCAAAACTAAACAGTTTCCAAGGTTTTCAACTGAAAAAACCTTTTTTCGGTCAAAAGAAGGTTGAGCGAATTTCATCGGTCAGGAAAAATGAAAAGACACATCTTATTGTTCCATTTCGCGCCAATTTGTATAAATACGCTTTCGGCCGAACACATTTAACAAAATTCATCGCTTGTTTGATGGTTTTCTAGAGCATCTAAACAAAGTTTCAAACCATCTTTTTGGTTTTTGTTGAATAAGGTAATTGATGTTTGTTCAAGTTTTTATTGGAATAACAATTTATATGTTGAAAGATAAATGTTGAGAATTTTTTCAAGGTGAAGTCTTTGTTGAACATATCTTTTACAAATAACTATAAAAGTCATGGGAAACAAAAGTTTTCGCAAGAGAAAATTTGATTGCACTCGAGATGATACTCTCCATAACGAACAAAGGAAAGAGCATTATTGGAGAAAGAAATGAGAACGTGAAAATATTGAAGAAAGAAATGATGATAATGTAAATAGATATTTTCAACAAGAAGAAGTCCAACCATGTATGCATGCACATATTGTCTATATTAAAAGTATAGAATGTAAATTTAAAATATTGTTTAATATAATTGATTGTAATTACAATTTGATATTTAAAAAAAAACATAAATAGATTTGTCTCATAATGTTGAAGAAGACGTTGAAAGCAAAATTGAAGCAGAAGACGAATCACCTATAGGTATGTACATAAATTTAGATAATACAAGATGAACACTTGTATATATTGTTTAGTGAATTTATGTTTGGGTTTTTTTTCGAATATAAACTTTAAATTGAAATGTGCAGGAGAATCTATCAACATTGATGATGAAATATTAGAAAATGTTGATACTTAGAAATTTCGGAAGAAAAAAGCTAAGAATTATATAAGATATCGAACTAAGAATATGTATAATACTTTTTTCAAAGATGAATTGGTAATAGTGCAAGCTCAAATTTTAGTATGTCTAATAAAGTCAAGAAAGTTAAAAGAAGCTACATCATTATTGATTATTCAAAAGTCAACAAAAGATACAAAGGTGAAACATAATGTATTTGACAATATAACTAGTGTATTAAAAGCTTTTGGAAAATCTCAAAAAAAATATGTTGGTGTTGCATGTAGAGCGATACAAATGGCAGTTGTTTCATATAGAAATATAAAAGATCGTTTGACAGGACACATGGAAAAAATGATGGGAACATCAAGAAAAACATTGCAAAAACATAGAAAAATTTTATTGCAAATAGATGCAAATCATGAAATGGATTGTTGGACATTGATTTCTAGACAACCCTACAAAGATAGACTTGCAGAAAATGTTAAAGAATTGGGCCATAATTGTGGGTTGGCAGAATCTCGTGTTTCACCACATACAAGGGATGTGTAGTGACAAAGAATAACACTGACAAAATGTGAAGAATATCCAAAACATATATTTCCAATGACACAAATAGAATTGTTCGATAAGTTCAAAGAAGAGCACAAAGTACTTAAAATTTCCATCAATACATTTGTGCAACAAAAACCATGGTTTGTTAGACCCATCATTGTTCGTGACACTTGTTGTTGTCGTTATCATGTGGAATTGGAGTTGTATTATGACAATTTTTTTTATTTTGGTAAACATTTATGCCCAATTCCACCTCCTCCTTCCACATTCCATACTTTTATATCTAAAATTCTATGTGAAAGAGAAGGTCATGATTTATTTTACAAAAAAAAATGTGTTGGTGGAAAGAAATGTGATCGTTGTGGAAATATAGGTTTGTTTCACTCAAATTATCATATTGATATGGACGATCAATTATTTTTTAATATAACAGTCAATTGGAAGAGATATGAATATATCAACAGCATGGCTCCGTATTCTTCAAATTTTATTTCCAAAAGGATTGATTTGAGAGTAGATAAAATCTGTGTAATAGATTTTTTGAAGAAGTTTGAGGAAGAAATTTATAAATGAACCAAGAATTCACATAGATCTCGATGGAAAGACCTACAATTCAAACAATCCCGTGAAGTGTTTCCACCACGGACAATTTTGTCTGTAGTTGATTTTGCAGAGAATTACACATTCGCTGCACAGAACGAAATACATAGTGAATATTATCATTATGATCAAGTCACAATATTTGTCCATGTTTTATATATACATTTTCAATATATTCTTGATAACATAGAAAACAACAATGACAATCGACATGTTATTAAATAATATCACTTTTATATAAGTGATGATCGAGCACACAACACACATTATGTACACCATTGTTTTGATAAATTTTATGATTCATTAAAAGGATGTGAAATTATATTCGATCGACATTGGATATGGTTAGATGGATGTGCAGGTCAGTTAAAATATTCACGGTCATTTTATTGGTTATTGCGTATTCATAAAAAGTCAAACATTACACATTGTTGGAATTTTTTTGAGACTGGTCATGGAAATGAAGAGAACGACGATGCAGGGGCATGTGTAAAATGAGAACTTCGAAGATATCAGATGAAACCTCATGATGATCGATTGGAATCCACTGAACAATTTGTTGAATGGTGCAAAATGGTGCTAAGACATGAATATAATCCATCAATGGATGTGCACAGGTGTGTCTATATATACATGTTACACATGTACACTGGATATTTTTATTTGAACGTGTTCAAATTTATATTCAATCTTCGATCATTTTCTTGAGAGATTTCAAGTTAACAAGCTCTTCTCTTGTGAAGGTTTTTTTGGTATGTTGGAATCCAAGATGTAAATGGATCAATCCCATATGACGCCAATAAAATACATGGGAGACGAAAAATACATTTACTTAAAATAAAATGTTATCAAAATGTGTTTTCATTTGATAGAAGAAATGAGTCTTGTTTTTTTTCAGTTTACATAGAGAACATAGAATCCATAGATATTTGTGAAAATGAAAAAGAAGAATATGTTAAAGCTTGGATACATATTGAACTTAATGTAAAAGGGAAAATGCTACTTTCAAGCTCAAAGGAGATGGAATCCAATGAAACTATAGTGTCAGTTGATGGCGATAGAGTTTTTAATCTTGTTAGAGAAGGTGATTTTTATGTTTAAAGTTTTTCAAATAACTTGTATATGTACTTGTCTGATAATCTAACGTGAACTATTTGTTGTCCAATATATCCAATTATTTGCAGGAAATGTATTTTCCATGGTTTCACCTGTAGACAACACTAAAAACGTGAAATATTATTTGATGTGATGCACAGAACAAAAGATGAGGATATTGGAAGATTTTGATGATAACAATTTTATATATGAAAGAGGATCCATTGTATTGAAAGGATATTTTTTTAGAGAAACCCATCAAACCGATACTCATGTTCACTTTCAAGACTACCAGTCAGATGTCGCAAGTTGTCAATATAGTCATTTGGTATTTGAAACGGGCATAAAGTTAATATAAGTTCAATCAAAAAAAAAAAAGTTAAAAAATGGAAAATGTCCAAAGTCAATCATGAACAAATAACTGAAGATGGAATACCATTACGATTTTTTTAAATGTAAGTGTAACATGTACATTCTAGAATTTTTTATTTTGCATTGAAAGTACATGTATTTATGAATATCTAGGATTCTAGAATCATTTCCAGTTTATTTTACTTTCATGGTCCATTCAATTAAGAAAAATTGTATTTCCCATGAATTATAAAGTTTATCAAGTCTTATTTACAATTTCAGGGAAGAACTTATAGATTGTATCTAGGGAACCTAAATTGACTTATACTTTGGATGATTATACTTTAATCCAACAAATTATCCAAATCATATACACAAATCCTTTAATGTATGTAACCAATTTACTACATACAGGATAAATGCGTTCATTATTTGCAATTTGATTATTCAATGTTTTTTCATATGAAAAAGATAACTTCGTATCAAAACTAGGACCCATTTCCATGTCATTATAAGGGACTATTGATGGCTTAGAAAAACTTTAAATTCTGATAAGTTTTAATGAAGATCACTTACTTATGTTAAATTTGATGACTTGTTTTGACTATTTTCATTGTTCGACTTATATTAAATTTGATGACTTGTTTTGACTCTTTTCAACCATATTTCCAAATCAAACAAAATTTAAATTATGAGTGAGAAAATATAATTTTTATTTCACATTTTCTTGAATATTTCATTGTGAAATTTCATAAGAAACTATAAAATTTGACGAACTATAAAATTTAATTTTTATTTCATAATTTCTTGAATATTTCATTTTGAAATTTCATAAGAAACTATAAAATTTGATAATTTTTTTTGAATTCAAGAAAATAGTATATTGAAATTATTTCATCCAATATTTTATATAAATAAACATAGTGCAAGTAAAATCAAGACAAGATTCCCCTGGATGGACCACCAGAGACACATGGAGTGGAGCCAGGCCTGGCCATAAATGAGGTCGGTCGACTCCCATCCCCTCAACATTAAGGATGGGATCTGTCTCTAGGTACCACCCACCTGATAGAGGACTCACCCCTCGTGCGAGAAGTTCAGTTATGAAGCTCACCTATACAGAGAAATTAATGTCACTTAACATCCTATTGACCCTCTTTCTCTTAACACACCCGAGCCATGTCTTCTTCTATTTCCGACTCATTTTGCATCAGTTCTGCAACTAGAAGCCTTGGAGCAGTGACCCTTACACCCTCTACACAACATTTACCTGTTTCTTCACCTCTATGCCTCATGAGAAAGGGAAGCCATGTCGTGGCTTATCCTGGTACGCCTTTGCTACCTGATGGAGGTGGATGCAAAGAATGGAAAGAGCACTCTCCATTGCTCGGACACAAATCCTGCACAGAAGGATTGAGATCAAAACTCCTCCCAGGTCATCGATTGCAGAAGCTATATTAGAGTCACCAATGGCATACGTTGAAGAAGTTGTCCTGGAGGATCCAATTCAGGATTCTCTCGAGCATATCCTCTTCACGGGGCCTAGCAATTGGGTGCCATGAAGTGACTTTCAAGCGGAAGCCTCCATGCCTGTCACCAAGAAACAACATGACAGTGAGAATGATCTGACATAGGAAGAATTCTCCACCTGATTTATTGAGGAGGAGATACCAGAAGAAATGACCTCTCAAATGGTAGACCCAAAAGATGGAGCCACCTTGGATGAAAGTGGATGAAGTGAGGAATTTGGTAGCGAAGCAGACCTGAAGCAACCTGGAGAATCAACTTCAAGAGAGCCAGTGGAAATGCATCAGGGAGAAACGATAATGGAGGGTGGCACAATCTTCATGCCACCTCCCATTTCCTCCAGTCAAAATCAATGGCATTTCCTGCCACCTCTCCTCCACTCAGACCTCCTTGATTTGATTTTTGATACAGAGCTAGATGGTGGACCATGTACATTGTGGCACCCTCATGGGCCAACACTTGGACATGCTCTTTGACACCTTCTCTAATGCACCACCGGGATGGATATGCCCAACTTGCTTGCAGCTTTTTGTCATTCTAACTAAGGAATATGCTAAGGATATGCATACCACCTTAGACGACATCGGGTAACTGTGATGGTCTGGCATAAAATTCCAGTCTCAATTTTACAACTTTGTGTATGATTCTAGTTAATCTTCATAAGACAATAGTCAGTTAATACAATGAAACTCCATCAGTCCTGGTTGCCTATGGGCAGGACCGTTGGTAAACTAGTCTATTTTGGACAAGGGCTGACACTATTTCGGTTTCCTCTTAGGTGGCGGAACGTATGGCAGTCCAGGAACAATTGTATTTTTGCCAATTAATATAGCAGGAACTTCCCTCCTTTTACTTAAAAAAAAAATTCAAGACAAGACAAAATATTACATGACTGATCTCAATATCTCTTCTATCTCTTCTTGTGATTTTATTATCTATTGTTATCATATTTGTAGTTTTCTCATAGTTGTTTGTATGATAAATAAGGTGAATTCAAAGACCATTAAAACCTTTCCTTGAAATGTTGATGTAAATTGAGATTTTAATGTAAATGTAAGACCATGTCTCTCTAAAAATTTCGAAGTGATAAAGACCATGTAAATGTCCTAGGTTCAAATTCAAGTGTGTGTAGAGCCCCTTGTGTGTGTCTCTCTTACTTTGTAATATTTATAGTGGCTTTATTCATTCTTCCATTTGTTCAAGTGATTCTTTCTTTCTATGTCTTCTAACCCATCGTCACACTAATTTTCTTAGTTCTTTATTTTTTCTTCACGTGAAAAGAACAATTTCATTGTTATTATATTAGAATCAAATGAATTTTTTTGTTACATATGGATCTAGAAAGTGATGATCAAAAAATATATGTAGTCTTTCCTTCCTTCCATATTTTACATTGTAGTAAATTTATAATATGTCATCTAGTGTCATATACAAAATTATTCAAAAAATGGACATTTGTAAGGATCCAAGCTAGAAAATGTAAAAATTGTATGTACATAGAACAATTCCATCAACAATTTCTTCATAAAAGAGTCAGGCATAGTTTCCTTTGAGTGCCTTTTTGGAGAGGTTTTCTGCTACTTTGTTGAGTTGTCTATGTGCATGCATAAATTTTATAGATTCAAATCTATTATTTAATATTATGATCTTGTCTAATACTTTGTTGAACTGTCTATGTACGTGCATAAATTTGATAGATTCAAATATATTAGTTAATCTCTGATATTGTCTTTCTAGTTGTTGAAATATATGAAGTTCAAGTAGGATTTGGAATTTATCCAGTCGATAGTGACCTTGGAATCTCCCGCAACCATCAATTTTTTATGGAAAAGTAAGAAATGAGTAATAATAATCCTGATAGGCCCACGAGAACTTTATCAATCCACAATGAAATATATTGAATTTTATCAGTCCCCATAGGCCCAAGAATAGTCCACAATCAAATATGTTGAATTTTATCATTTGTTTTTTAACAGTCCAAAGTGAACATAAAGTGAAGCATTTAAATTAATACATATTAGGATAGGCCAAAGAGTCCAACTTTATGTTGAATTTTATCAGTCCACAATGAAATAGGTTGAATTTTATCAGTCCCCATAGGCCCAAGAATAGTCCACAATTAAATATGTTCAAACTTTATCATGTGTTTTTGAGCAATCCACAATGAACATAAAATAAAGCATTTAAACTAATACATAGTAGGATAGGCCCAAGAGTTTAGCTTTATGCTGAATTTTGTTAGTCCCCATAGGCCCAAGAACAGTCCACAATGAAATATGTTGAATTTTATTTGTTTTTTTGAATAGTCCATAGTTAACATAAAATGAATCATTTAAATTAATACATAGTAGGATAGGCCCAAAATTTTATCTTTATGTTGAATTTTCTCAGTCCACAATGAAATATCTTGAATTTTATCAGTCCCCATAGAACCAAGAATAGATCACAATGAAACATGTTGAATTTTATCATGTCTTTTTGAACATTCTACTATGAACATAAAATGGAGCATTTAAATTAATACATAGTATAAAAGTATTTAAGGGTTTGATGCTTAATTTAATGCATTGTAAAAAGGATAATATACAAAACATTAGTTAAAAACTAACAACTTTGCCACTTTTTTTTCCATCAACTTAGTGCAGACACCATTGAGCATTTGTCAGACCACCACAATGAATCAATCCAAGTCTTGAACCAAACCAAAACAAAGCTATTCTTACATTAGTAATGGTGTTTAAAAGATTAAGAACAAAGCAATTTTATTTCAACATTGACATAGTAAAGATAGAGACTCTCATCATTTTAATTTCTTAGAGATCTCTATTGATGAAATGGAAATGCCACAAGCCTACCATTTATGGAACATAAATAGTGGTGCAATGAAGAAATGAAGAAAACACAAAATTAATGTCCTATAAAGATAGAAGTTAGAATATGAAAACCATATTTATGTTATATAGATAGCTTAAAGAAGAAAATCAATATTACTAAAATAAGAACAAAGTTTTATAAGCTTCATAGTGAAACTCTCATTAAACAAATCCTATAAAACAATATAAAACACTATCATAAAACATAAATTAACATTATCATATTTAACAATATAAGAGAAAGCAAATATGAGACAATAAATTGATATTTTGAATTCCAAAAATATCATATATATATATATATATATATATAATCAAAGTCTGAATAGTTACACTGTAAAATACATAGGTTCCACATCCATTTTAGGATGATAACAAAAACTAAGACATGTAACTCCAAAATTTTGGACTCTAGCCATTGCTTTAAGATAGATCACTTCATACCTGCAATTCAAACCTGCAAAAAAAAAAAGAAATCAAAAATTAAAAATTTACAATTCAAACATGTGAAATAAAACAGAATTTAAAATTGTGATTAAAACAAAATTGAAATACATACCAAAAGAGTTAAGTCTCATCCTCCAACATACTCTTTCCCACCAAATATAATGTAAACATATTTTCCACCAAATATAATCTAGACATGTGTAACAATAAAAAACAATAATAATAAAAAAACAACACATATTAGCATATATACTTTAAATAAACATTAAATGAAAAATAAGAAATAATAACATACCCAACCACACTTAAACATATTTAAGATAGTTACTCTCCACATCAAGCATACATGATTTAAATTTTTTATAAAATCTTATCTAAAATCTTTAAAAAAATTAAAGAGAAAAATTGTGTTCTTGGTAAAACAAAATTTGAGTTCAGAGTTAGAGTTAGATAATAATCTAAAAATAAATATAGAACTGTGTATGAAGAAACTTAAAAAATCTCCATATTAAGTCATTCTTCCAATGAAATACTTATCTCCTTGTGGATAAAGTCCCAAATGCATCTGGTGAAATTCTCATCCCACGTGATGTTATTTGATCTTATTTCCTCAACAATAAAATACTAATCTCCTCAGCAGTAAAATACTTCTCTCCTTTTCTGCAGTGGTCATATAATCAAATTCCATAATTCCCTTTGAAATTAAAGGACTCATAAATCTCCATATTAAGTCATTCTTCCAATAAATTACTTATATCTATGAAAGTTCACAAATATCCATTTTAAAAATCATTCTTCTGGAAAATACTTATCTTTTCTTTTGTAATGACCCTAGTTAAATAAATATTTAAAGAGGATAAAGTAAAATTAATTAAAGAAAATAATTGTGATTAATTAAGTAATACTCTGACTGCAGATCACATTTAATGACCTAAGAAATAAATTTAAAAGATGAATGAAAAATGTTAAAAAAAGGGTTGCGTATGCAGAGAGGGACCATATGAATCCTGAGAAGATAAAACATTTAAGGGGGAGAAGGGACAGGCGTGGAGGGTGTTTGGAGTAGTAACTGTATGAGTCGGTGAAGGAGGAATAAGGAAAAGGGGAAGGTCGACATGAGGGGGATTCGATGGAGGAGAGATTTTTTTGAGGACTTTTGGACTTGCTGTGAGCACAGAGATTCGGACTGTGGATTTTGATGAGGGGAGGCACTGAGTTGCTGGAGGTTTTGGGCATGGAGGGCCAGGATATCTATAGATATCCTGGAGCTAGGTAGTTTTCCTAGTTGGTAGGGAGGACAATAGTTTTGGGCAATTATTTTCCTGTTTGTGGCAGGATTGATCTGAGGGACAGGTAGTAGGAAGGTAGTAGCAAGGCACAGAGACAACATAAATTAGCATCAAAACCAGGTACTTTGTTAAGTTATGTATTTATTTCTTTTTGTCATGAATTCAATATTTATTGATAAATCTAAGTTACTGAAGTTGTTGTTATGAGAATCACTATTATGCTAAGAAGTTACTGTTTTAGTTTACGAAATAAAATGTTTATGAATCTTAATGATGATTAGAAGTATATGGTTGTCACATATGGTATCAGAGCGTCTTAGTTGGAAATATGGGCCTAAGGGCCAAAACCCCAAGTGTTAACTCCAGCGACGCTTAAACTTCAAACAAAACACATTCAGTTTGACCCAATGTGACTACTACAGTACCTGAAAATATACTCAGGTAGTATCCCTTCATTATCCAAGCAAATGATCTCATAGATGTATCACAAGCAACTACTTTAGGCAATATCATGTAACTGGATTATGTATGGTTACTACAGTTTTAGTCTAAATATTCAATGGAATGCCCTTTAAATTAAGTGGCGGTAAACTAGTTAGTTTGAAGGATCACTTCTGACGAAATGGCTACCATTAAAGCATCCCAATAAAGCTATTAAGCATGAAATGAGAACTGATAACTTAATTTTATTTGAGCAATGCTTTTCAATGAAGTTTCGGGTAGAACAGACACCTGAAATCGATAAAAATGTTGAGGGAAACTTCTGTCTAAGGCTTGAAGTTGGTAAGAATTAATAACTACACGAAATATACCAAATAAAATGAAAAAGGACATTTGCAGGACCTTGAAAAGGCCTACTTCATTCCGAACTTACCTAAAGGAGGAACTGCCAATGCGCAGTCGAGCAAAAAGAAATTTAGAAGACTTGTATCACACAGGAAGTGTGTAAGCTACTTGCCTGTAGTAGCCTCGGTGAATTTTAATAATGCAAAACACCATGAACAATAGCCCCATACAATTTTAACCTTGTCAAGAAAACAATTTTAACACTACGTAATGTTTTATGCAACAAATCGATTATCCCAAAGGAGAGCTGTCTGTTACGCGTGAGGACGGATCTGAGCCGTCAGATCTCAGGCAAAATCCCATCAGCCGTTAGATCTCGAGAATTTGCACAAGGTTTAAGTCCTAGTATGCAGAGGAGGAGCCATAGGGATATCAGAGTCATCGGGGTTTTGTAAAGCCAAAGAATCGACACCTTGAGGTTCTCAAAATCCTGAGAATGGATACTAGTCGTTGATCTCAGCAGGACACGTGTCAGCGTTCTGGGGAGGAATCGAGATTTTACCCATCGAAGATTTCAGGAGTGTGGAACTCGTGCATGTTGAAATCGTGATCCACAATTTCCCGATAGAATCAGAGTCGTCCAAACAACGTGGACACGTGTTAGAAGATCCCACAGAGTCGGAGATCGGGGAATTGAAAGTCCCGTGCACATGACAATGGGAATCGTGATATCCCGAAACGCGATTTCCCGATGAGAACAAGGACAGAGCGGGGACCACCAGGGTTGGAGTGGTGGACAGGTGTCGCGCCACACCGAAATCGCAGATCGAGCTTCGGGAAAACACAAGTCCCAGAACTCATAGGTTTCAGATTCCCAAACTCGCGAACTCTGATACACCAAGGAAGGACAGGTGTCAAAGGTCAACTCTTGTGGGGGTCAATGCCAAGTACCATCGGGTATCAGGAGTCAGGGATCTGTGAAGAATGAGGATAACGACAGTGCAAGTGTCGATTTCCCGACAGGAAAATTCCCGATAAAAGCAAGGAACATCGACGAGATCTGAGTCGTTCATTCCGAGGATGCATGGAAATCATCTAGTGTCGTCAGTGAAAGCTCCAAAGGAGGGATTCATCGGGTATCGGGATATCGGGAGTCCCAGAAACATAGCAACAGGAATTGTGAAATCGTGAAACTCGATTTCCTGATAAGCCTAGGGACGATGGGGCCCACAGAAGAGTCAATGATGGACAGGTGGCATCGGGTATCGGGATATCACGAGTTACGTGGACAAGTTGTCCATACACTACGAAATCGTGAACCCCGAAATCCGACACAGTTAACTTAACTCTTAACCCTTGATTAAAATAATTAATTAATGATGGTTTAATTGAGACCTAAAAATATCCCGAAATCAGAGATCGGGATTTCGGGATTCAATATGCGCCGAATATTTATTATGGGAAACCCCGAATCCCGACAGGAATTAGGACAACGGTCACATGGACCTCAGTGTATCCGAAAGGGCTAACATGCAAGGAAGAGGCGCATCGGGTATCGGGATATCGGGAAATCCGTAGGCACATGATTAAGGCAAATCGATAGCGCGATATCCGAAATCTCGATAAGGAATAAGGTTTTGGTCACAAGCCAAGGTCGTGTGGATCACGAGCATAGCTTAGGGGCTAAAGCGCTAGGAACATATTGGATATCGGGAATCCATGGAGGCAGAAGCTCTCGGCATCGGGCATAAGGAAATCCTGAAACCCAAAATTTAAGTGGGGAATTTTACAGTTAGGAGCTAAGGGCCGTGAGAAATACAAAAGACAAGGTATATGCATCTAACTACCTGCATACACATAGACGAATAAAATTATAAATATAAATGAATTAAATTAAAAGAAGAATACCAAAATTCGTACAAAATGGGAATTACAAGCAAATCATTTTGTTCAAAAGAGGAAATTACCATTCATTACCACCACATAAGGAAGGCTGATGTAGATTCTTGACTCAATTAACTCAGCGTTCTTCATGAAGGTACTGAAACTGTGCACAACATGCGGACTGAATTGTACCTCTTACCATAGCTGAGGGCGAGCTCCACAAAATGTACAGACAAGGGATTGGTTCCCAACATTTCAAGGAGACTGGACTCCAGGTCCTGGATCTTATCAGGGGCCATATCAATATACTTTGTTTCTGCAAAATGAACTGGTAAAGTTTTCAGAACAACGGTGTGGATGTTAGCCATGGCAAGGGAGATTCTGAAAACCTCTGAGCATAGAAGACGCATATCTGTGGTGGACAAAGACTGATGCGAGGAAAGTCCGAGTGGATGAGAAAGTGGGACAGAGGAAGAATGCGAAGAGAGAGTTGAAAGGTTGGCAGGTGTAGAAATTGAGGGTTATATACGAGGGAGCTTATGAAATCCAGACGACCACGTGGAACCCATGCCTGCTCGAACCCTTAGTTATACGTTCAATTATTATATATATAATATAAAGTGTTAAAAATAATTCAAAGTAAATTAAATAATTTAGTATAAATAATTTATATATATATATATATATAAGATTAAGTTAGTATAAAATTTAAAGTAAAGATAATTTGAGTTAAATTAGTGTAATAATAATTTTAAAATTAGTTATTTTATTTAGTGTAAGGTTAATCTACCTTAAAATTTGATGTTGACCAAGCTTAGATGCTTCATCCTAACCCAAACCTAGCCAATTACCCTAATGGAGTAATGGTTGTTTACTGACAAGTAAAGAAAACTTACGCCCAATCCTATTTCTAAGTTTAAGTAGCACCAATATGAAACGTCCTCGAACTCACCTTGATAACTTTGGGGTGATGCAGGCTACGTCATACAAGATGGCCAGGACTCGAAGGGGTCGATATAGGGGAGTGTCATCACGGGTACCACCGACACCACCAACACTAGCACCACCATCGCCCGAACTAGCTCTCATACTGCGCTTGTTGGAAGCCCTTAACGAGACTTTAAAAGGGCTCCAACCAGGAGGGATTGAAGTGGAACTCCCACAGTCTGGGACGGGTAATCCAGAAGCATCAAGGAACTCAAGGGGAGAATTTCCACCTGAAGACATCACGCGGGAATCGCAGAAGATCAAACTTTCGGAGTTTGTCAGAGGTCGCGCCAGTGAACGCGCGGAAGCATGGTTTGAAGGAATGAGAAGGTTTTTTTCCTTAAGAGACTATGCATCCAACTCGAAGGCAAAGATCGCAATTTTCTAGTAAAGAGATAACGACTTGAATTGGTGGGGCAACTTGGAAAAACAACTGCACCTTACCCCAGACACAGTGTCTTGGGAACTTTTTGAGGAGAGGTTCCGAAGGAAGTATCTGCCAGCATACTACGAGGAACAACAAGTAGGGGCATTTCATGCCTTAGTACAAGGAAACAAGACTGTAGAAGAATACGAGATCGGGTTTATGGAGCTGGTAAAGTATGTTTCGTATATGGACAATGACCAACGACAGGCAGAGCGCTTCGTTTATGGATTGAACCCGAAGATAAGAGCTATGGTGCAGATATGGAAACCGTCCTCAGTAGCGGAGGCGGTAGAAAGTGCGCGTTATGCGGAGGAACACATGAACTTAACACGGGGTACCAGATCGACATTTTCGCATCGCCCTGGATTCGTAGGAAAGACCTCGAGGACATATCTTAGGGGAGGGGGATCAAGGCCACCACCTTATGGTAACAGAGTCATGCCAAGGACAGTAGCTACAGGGATTTCAATGGCAGCTATTGCAGCATCTCGTTCACCGCCAATGGCACAGACAGGTCCACGACCATCTAAGGGAACAGCTAGTAGGGGCAAGATTTCCAGGGGAAGGAACTCATTTCAAAGACAGACACATAACAATGCACAGGTTCAATCTGGTGTTACCTGTTGGGGGTGCGGGGGACCCCATTACCAGCGTGACTGCCCAGAGTTACAATCAGGGTTCGTGCATAGAGAAGGAAAGGCACCAATGGGGAGAGCAAATAACAAGCATCAGATTTACGCAGCGGTTAACAACCACCAGGCCGAACATCAATCCACAGTAGTAGAATCCTTAGGTATGCTAAATCATATTAATGTTAAGATTTTGTTTGATTCTGGTGTGACAGATAGTTTCATTTCACCATATGCATTAGAAAAGAGTGGGTTGGCAGCCTATGAGCACGATGACTTTAAGCAAGTTGAAATGGCTTCGGGGGAAAAACAAGTTGTAGGACCTAGCATCAATAATTGTATAGTAGACCTAGGAGTGTGCACTACCAGGTTGAAGGTATACGTCACCTCTCTTGGAGCATATGATTTAATCATTGGAATGGATTGGTCAACAACTCATCGAGCTTTGGTAGATTGTTCCGCAAAGAGGGTTCTTTGTATTGATGATGAAGGAAGACCAATAGAGATCCAGGGTGTATAGAGAAAAGTGTCATTATGCTTTATATAAAGTATGAAGGTCAAGAAGTGCTTGAGGCAAGGGTTTCGACTGTATGTAGTGGAAGCAGTGGGTGAAAGGAAAGGACCCTCATTAGATTAGTATCCGGTATTATCAGAATTCCCAGATGTTTTCCCAAACGAGTTACCAGGGTTACCTCCTGAAAGGGAGATTAATTTTACTATTGAGCTAAAACCGGGTGTAGAACCAATATCCAAGACTCCATATAGGATGACGGCGCCGAAACTTTGTGAATTTCAAATGCAGTTGAAGGAGTTACTAGACTTAGGGCTAGTAAGGCCTAGTGTTTCACCTTGGGGCGCACCAGTAATTTTTGTAAAGAAGAAGGATGGATCCTTACGACTGTGTATAGACTACAGGGACTTGAACCATGATACAGTGAAAAATAGGTACCCAATGCCACTAATAGATGACCTCTTCGATCAGATGAAAGGAGCAACGGTATTCTCAAAGATCGATTTGCGATCTAGATATCATCAGTTAAGGATTAAGGAAGGTGATATCCCAAAAACTGCCTTTCGAACTCGGTTTGGACATTACAAGTTTGTTGTAGTACCTTTCGGATTGACCAATGTGCCAGTAGTGTTCATGAGCCTCATGAACGGCGTATTCCGGAAGTACTTAGATCGATTTGTACAAGTCTTTCTAGATGACATTCTCATCTATTCCATGAATGAAATAGAACGCGAGGAACACTTACGAATAGTGATGTCTTGCCTTAGGGAGAACAAATTGTATGGGAAGCTGTCGAAGTGTTCCTTCTTCCAGATAGAGATCCATTATTTAGGTCATATCATTTCAGGTAAAGGAATCTCGGTGAACCCAAAAAAGGTAAAGGCCATTCTGGAATGGCCAGTGCCGAAAATTGCACATGAAGTGAGAAGATTCATGGGGCTAGCAGGTTATTACCAGAGATTTGTGGAAGGATTCTCAAAAATAGAGAAACCAAACACCACTTTGCAATGCAAGGGGGTCAGGTATGAATGGACAGAAGAATGTGATAGTGCATTCAGGGATCTTAAGAGATTACTAACTAGTGCACCAATTCTACGAGTTCCAGATATGGAAAAGAACTTCATGGTATGCACGAGTGCCTTGAAACAAGGGTTGGGGGCCATGCTAATGCAGGATGGAGAGGTGATAGCTTATGCGTCAAGAAAGTTGAAGAAACACGAAGAGTTATACGTGAATCATGACTTAGAGTTGGCAGCTGTAATGCAAGCTCTGAAACTTTGGAGGCACTATCTTGTGGGGAAAAATTTTGAACTCAAAATGGACCAGCAAAGCTTAAAACATCTCTTCACTCAAAGAGATCTGAATGCCAGGCAAAGGCGATGGAGTGATTTTATGAGTGAGTATGATTTTGGTATTTCATATATAAAGGGGAAGGAAAATGTGGTCACAGATGCCTTGAGTAGGAGACCATGTATCTTCTCCTTGGTGACCTTAAAGGTCAGTCTGAGGGAACATGTGTTGACACAACTACTAGGAGATGGTTGGTATTTAAAGGTTACTTCAAACCTCCAGAGCGGGAGGCAGTTAGACCCAAAGTACGAAGGATATAATCTAGAAATAGACAGATTGTTAAGATATCAAGGAAGGATGTGCATCCCTGAGAATGGGGATATTCGAAGCATCATACTGAAGGAAGCCCATAGATCACTTTAATGTGTGCATCCGGGTGTGAAGAAGATGTACACAGAGATACATAAACTTTTCTTTTAGGTAGGCATGAAGCGCGATGTAGTCCATTTCGTCTCCATATGCCTAGAGTGTCAACAAGTGAAGGCCGATCACCATCACCCGGCAGGCCTCCTACAACCACATGATGTTCCTATGTCTAAATGGGAAGTCATCTCAATGGATTTTGTTGTAGGTTTGCAACTCACATCTCATAGACACAATGCCATTCTTGTGATAGTGGATAAGTTAACCAAGAGTGTTCATATCATTCCGGTTAGAGACACTTACGATGTTACTGATGTGGCATGAGTGTTCATAAGCGAAGTTATCTATTTGCACGGGATACCTAAGAAGATCATTTCAGATAGGGACTCCAGATTCACATCTAGGTTTTGGACAAGTTTACAGTCAGCATTAGGGACTCGGTTGAACTTAAGCACATCTTATCATCCTGAAACAGATGGAAAAACTTAAAGATTAAATCAAGTCATGGAAGACATGCTTAGGATGTATGTGATGGATAATCAAACCCAATGGGAGAAGTACCTACCTTTGGTAGAGTTTGCCTATAATAACAGTTATCATAGTTCCATCGGAATGCCACCATATGAAGCTTTGTATGGAAGGCCATGCAGAACACCATTGAGTTGGGATAGATTAGAAGATTGAGTAATAGTTGGGCCAGAATTAATTCAGGAAATGGAGGAACATGTGATTCAGATCAAGCAGAGACTAAAGGAAGCACAGGATAGACAGAAAAGTTATGCGGATGCACACGGGACTGACCAAAATTATGAAGTGGGGGACCAAGTTTTCATTCGTATCAGGCCTAATAAGAGTACCATACAGTTTGGGAAGGGGAAAAAGTTGTCACCTTGGTTTATAGGGCCATTTAGGGTCCAAGAGAAAATTGGACTCGTTGCCTATCATCTTGTACTGCCACCCCACTTGCATAAAACTCATAATGTATTTCATGCATCTGTTTTACGTCATTATGTTGTTGATGAATCACATAAACTAAATTGGAAATAATTGCAGGAATCAGACGTGAGAACCCTCACGGTAGAGCCGTTACATATACTGGACTGTAGAGTCCGACAGCTCAGAAACCATCTGGTAGATCAAGTTAAGGTCCAGTGGGACAATTATAGTCCAGGATCTGCTACTTGGGAGGACACCAAGACACTACGGCGAGACTATCCCTTACTATTTTGACCACCTCGAGAACATGTTTTTCGAGGATGGGGTGTAGGTAACACCACCTTTTGACTTAGACGGCCAGGATTACCTAAGGCCTATACACTTTATTTCCCAGTCATAGTGAAACTATTAAGTGATACACTTAAACTTCAAACTTATAAGCTTTTATGAATGATTAAATGTTATCAATGATGAGGCATGTAATGCGATCTGTTATGTGAATGTGAATTTTATGAATGATTAAATGTTATCAATGATGAGGCATGTAATGCGATCTGTTATGTGAATGTGAATTTTATGAATGATTAAATGTTATCAATGACGAGGCATGTAATGCGATCTCTTATGTGAATGTGAATTTTACGAATGTTTAAATGTTATCGATGATGATGTATATGATGCGACATATTGTGAGAAAGTGAAATTGTTGAATGTTTAAATACTATTAGAATGATGTTGGATACAATGCAGTCTATTTTGGACAAATGATAATCTCATGAATGAATGATGAGTTTGAATTATGGGATATTATGAAATCTAATTCTATGTGGAAAACTTCGATGTTAATCTATCGTTACAGGGATACCAAACTGAAATGATGATAGTATGAAATTATATGATGATAATGCATAGAAATGTATGAGTTGTGTTGCATACTGATCTGCAGGTTATGGGCTATGAAATAGCCAAGTGATAATGATGATGAAAGTGCATATCAGAACCACTAACCGAGAAACATTATGGTATAAATAATGTATGTGCAATTTATATTAATTTGTATGCATTGCTATGATATGTGGATTAGTGCATGATTTTGGTACTAACACTGCCAAAAATCGAATAAACGATGACAAAACCTCCAGCAACATAGTGCACCTGTATGTTTCATTGTAGGGTGTTGACCCTAGTTCTGTTAGGAGGGGTGGAGGCATTTCCCACCGAGTATCCTCCATTGTAGGGTGGAGGTATTTCCCACGAAGTATCATCCATTGTAGGGTGTTGACCCTAGTTCTGTTAGGAGGGGTGGAGGCATTTCCCACCGTGTATCCTCCAAAACTTGAAGTCCTAGGAGGACGGTTCTAGTTCACGCTCCCCAAGACGTGTGATGATGACTATCAGTTGTCTGCTAGGGAATCTTGGTCGAGATAGCGACACTTCCACTTACGGGTTCTATTTGGAGTTAGGTCAGTATAGCTGACGCTCCAAGATAGTCTAGTAGAGGACGGATATGAATGGAGTTGGAAGTAGGTTAGGGAGGAAGGATGAGTAGAATAGTTGAGACTATATGGAGATCTTTCTTGAAGTGGGATTTGATGAAGAAAAATGTGTATATATGAATATTCATTATTATGTAACTAAACCACAGTTGTTTAAAATAAATTATTGAGCCAGATCATTGTGATTAAATAATTTCTCTAACAATTGATTGATTGTTGTCTTTATAAAAGACTAGTCTTGTTGATTGGATTGAATGCATACCTAAATTATTAAAGGATGACAGTTTGATTATTAGTACGTGCACGATATTTGCATGTACTAGCTACACATGCATTTCTTGTACATATACATTAGTATGTATGAGATTTCTTGACTTACTTACTGATAATGTCAGTTACTTGTTGTGAATGTGTGAACCATGCTCTTTTCCTTTGTACCATAAGATACCTTAAACTTCAAGACGAAGTTTCTTGAAGGGTGGGTGTATGTAACGACCCTAGTTAAATAAATATTTAAAGAGGATAATGTAAAATTAATTAAAGAAAATAATTTTGATTAATTAAGCAATACTCTTACTGCAAATCACATTTAATGACATGAGAAATAAATTTAAAAGATCAATGAAAAATGTTAAAAAAAGGGTTGCGTATGCAGAGAGAGAGCCTATGAATCCTGAGAAGATAAAAAATTTAAGGGGGAGAAGGGACAGGCATGGAGGGTGGTTGGAGTAGTAACTGCATGAGTCGACGAAGGAGGAATAAGGAAAAGGGGAAGGTAGACAGGAGGGGGATTCGACGGAGGAGAGATTTTTTTGAGGACTTTTGGACTTGCTATGAGCACAGAGATTCGGATTGTGGCTTTTGATCAGGGGAGGCACTGAGTTGATAGAGGTTTTAGGCACAGAGGGCCAGGATATCCGTAGATATCCTGGAGCTCGATAGTTTTCCTAGTTGGTAGGGAGGACAATAGTTTTGGGCAGTTATTTTCCTGTTTGTGGCAGGATTGATCTGAGGTGGCAGGATTGATCATGAATTCAGTATTTATTGATAAATATAAGTTACTGAAGTTGTTGTTATGAGAATCACTATTATGATAAGAACTTACTGTTTCAGTTTACGAAATAAAATGTTTATGAATCTTAATGATGATTAGAAGTATATGGTTGTTACATCTTTCTGGAGTGGAATATATGTTCTCAAAAATATTTCACGTACATGAAGAAACCACAAATATTCACATGTATATTAAGTCATTCTTTAAAAACCATTTAAATATTTCATCTTTGGGATGTATTCATATTACATATAATCAAATTATCTTTGAAATTATGTGCGAGCTAGCTCAAATATACAATATTTGTGAGCTAGATCACATATACATATGCATATCTTATTTGTAAATCTATTTGAATGTTTGTTTTTGTGGTTAGTAACCAATTTAGTTAAGAGTTTGACAATACCCTGGAAAGAAGGAATTCACTTCGTTGTATGTAGAAAATACAAATGTCCATACTACGCCATTCTTGGACAAGAAAACAAGGAATGCAATCGAAGAAAATTTAAAAACTTTCCCTTTTCTGATGTGGGATAGATTCTTTTCTCAAATAATCAAATGTTCAAGTTCAAAATTAGGTCTTCATCATGATTTAAACTTAGATAAGTTTGAATGTACACCATTTAAGAAAACTATAATCTTATACAAGGGTTCTATATATTTCAAAATAATTGATCAAAGCATTGAATATGAACTTAGATTAACTAAAAATTTGAGACAACAAAAAATTGATAAAAGTAAAAAACATACATTTATGAATCATCCTGAATGGACGCATCCTTCCCAAATATGGGTGCTTCCTCCACTTCCTCTTCAATCCCAATCTACCTCCCAAGCACACTCTCAGGTACTCTCTTCTCCACATTACCCTATATAACACATATCAAATTTGAAAATTTGATAAATTAAATTTAAATGATTCAAACACATTAAATTTAAATGATTTTACTAAAGATTCATTTAACATATCTCCAAACTTCAATTAATCACAATAACAACTTGATTATTTCTATAGATACAATGATATTTAAATATAGATTTAGACGTAAACTATCATAAAACGCGTCAAAAATTACTAACTAGAACACATACCAATTTATGCTCTTCAGATCATCATTCTAAATGACCTTCTTCCAACCATCATGGAAAAAATTTTCATACTCCTTAACATCTTCTACTGACATGGTATCTAACTCCACATCTATTTTATAAACAAATATGGCCCAAGAGTTTCCTTCCACTCGCTGACGGTTCATGCCAACATCAACACCATAAAAAATAGCTTCCAAATTTTCCGCGATTTAATTCCTAGCCTCTTTGTCAACCTCTTATGTAGCTCGCAACTCTAAATTTCAAGAAAATTTTCCTGTTGGGCGAGGTACTAAAGGTTGTGGAATCCATGGAAATATCTCATTTTTATATGTCCCTTTGCGATCATATGTCCTTCATTTACCAGTCCCATAATAATCGGACGGTAGACTAGTATAATGAGGGTGCATGTGCATGAAAAAATCTTCATAAAAGTGTCTTGCAAAATAGTGTGGAACCTCATCGTTCCACGACAATTTCTCACATGCCGCCAAAATTCTGTTATATAGATGTCATGCAATGTTGAGGTGCTTAAAATATTGCACCTTCAACATCTTCCGCTTTGGTCCATATTTGAAATTGAACATCGAAATTGTGTCTTATTTTAAAACTTTATTTTTTACTGCCTCTCATTTATCAGGGCCCATCACCTATGAATTATGTCGCCTCATTAGATCGACAAAACTGTCAGTGGTTGGCATCATCTTTTGATATGCGTCCCTAAAGTTTTGTAATGAATGCAAAAAAATTGGCAACCTTTTTTTAATCTCTTGAGGGAGTTCCAATACCACCAAATCATTTTCCAACCTCCTTTTAACACCTGAAAAATGCTCAAGGGTCATTTCTTCAGTAATCCCTTCCCAGGGAAGTTCATCACCAACATCCGAAGGATAGGTCGACGTAGACATGTAATCTTATGTTTCTTGATAGTGCGGCCTCCTAAATCCACCTTCACCCTCTGCACCAACATTATAATCTTCGTAAAAACCAATCTCTCTTTAATTGTCATCCATTTATCTAAACTCATTGTCTTCAAACACATTTTAAAGTAATTACAACATTTAACTTGACATAAATTTAAATACACAAAAATACAACAAAAATAAACAAAATCAATGAAAATTACCAGAAATATTCTCTTGTCCTGAGGTATTCCCTACATTCTCAGGTGTAGGAATATCAATGCGCAATATATCTAGTAATGCTTCATCCATAGAACTTGCTTGAGCACATTCTGCAGTTAATCTATTCACTGAACCATTTTAAAATTTCCTCTGATGATATTGTTGTTGGTCACTCGGAGTCTCAGTCGAAGAACGAGTTCATCTTCTTCCTTTTTGGGAGATCCTAGAGTGTTTGTGAGGAATGTTTGGAGAATATCGTGTTGACATCTCACATCAATATCTATCCTTTGAAAATTCATGAAAATCTAAGTACAATACAAGTACGAGTTAATATCTCCAACATTGACCAACAAAAATAAAGAAGAAAGAAAAAAAAGACAAAATTAATAGAAATATCCATCAAGTTAGTGCATACACCTTTGAGAATTATAATAGGGTGATTCATAACTCCACTACCCATGCCCATTTCAAATATATTTTTGTTTCTTAATATTAGCACAAATAACCTTGGTAAATCCACCAAGAGTACATGGGTCGAAGTCTGGTAACAGAGTAGCGGTTATCTATATGGGTAATCATATTTCATGCATCCAACAAGTATGGAGAATAGTCCATGAAAATCAACGATTAAATTTACGCCATGTTTGGTTGGATGGAAGAAATATGCCATCTACAAAGCAATGGAACTAAGTATCAACATGTCTATATTACACTTGGGGGGGGCATTAATAGAGAAAATGTATTATATGATTGCAGGTTGTTGGAATTTTGTTTATGATTGCAAAGTGAATGTTACATATTTCAGTGTATCTATTCTGGAGGTTGAGGAAATGAATACAGTAGATATAATACCTATGTTTCACTATTTTTTTTCTTTTTTTTGTTCTATATTAATGCAAATTTTCCATAACATATTACAATGTAATATGTCATAACATATCCCAACGTTATAACAATGAATATGCTACCTATGTTTCAGTGTATTTGTTTTGGAGGTTGAGAGAATGACTTTAGTGAATATACTGCCTATGTTTCAAAGTTTGTTTCTATTTATGATAGTTTTATAATGGATATCATTGCTTTTGGGTTTCCTAGTAGCTTTATCACACCCCGAGAATCAAACCTTCATAAAGTTTGAATTCTACAAGTTCTTGGAAAACACAATGCAACAACAATTTTTAAATTTTAGGGGTACCAGTTCATTCAGGTACCAGTCTCACTTGATCCATATGTTAATCCATCAAAACTACTCACATCTGGGTTATTTTAAGTCTAGGTTGGTGAATGACTAGCCAACATGTTTCTCTCCCAACCATTGAGTGGCTACCGATGGTAAGAGATCGTGTCACTAGTGAAGGTTTTTTGCAGCATGTAAACTCTTTTATGTCTATATTAGACTTTATTATCCAAAATGAAGTATTATTTATAATTATTCCTTTAGTAAAAGGGTCACTACAATTGAAAAACAACACCAAAGAGGGAGATCGGTTGCTTTTTTATCAGTTTACTATGATAAGAGTCTATGGTTTGGAAGAGAATCCATATCAAAAGTGAGTATTGAATTTGGTTGTTCTAGAGACTGAAAAATGTGAAATTCAGTCAGCTGTTGACTAAAAAGCCAAGAACATATTACAGTAAATGTTGATCAGATGAATTTAAAGGAAAAACCAAATCTACACAAGTAGATCACTCATGTCTTACACAGAGATGTGACCAAGACTCATGAAAATATGAAGAAATTGAAATAGGCATTAATCAAAGTGCAGAAATAGTTGAAGCAAGATAAAGTAGTTATTACAACAAGGACTTCTAGAATCAACAATCTGTAAAATAATATTATAACTTATGGTACTCTAATATTACATATGTAAAAATTGATTTATAAATTGAATTCCTAAAGATTTGAAATTTTTATAAAATACAAAACATTTGAAATAAAAAGTTGGACACTTTTAATTTTTTATGAATTTTTTATAAAATACAAAACGTGGGCGTGTCCATGGCTTGGCTATAGGGCTGCCCCCCTGCGACCACTTCACAACCAATTTTAATAAGAGATTATCTATCCACAAAAAAGAAGGGCATTTGAATCTAAGTCGTTAACACAGGAGTGAAAGACAGTAGATTTGGCTCCTGGACGACTGCTCAAGCACAAACTAACCCCTTAAATGCTTACTCTATTCTTAATATTTGATTGTTAAATGTCTATATGAAATTAACTAAATCCATATTGTTTATAAATTATTTATTAATGTCTTTATCCAATTATCATTTTTAAGTAAATCCATACTATTTATAAATTTATTGTTTGTGTGTATAATTTGAACATATAAAAATATAATTTTTAAATTGTATTCCTATTTTATTTTTAAATTTATTAAAAAAAAATTACATATACATGTCTTAAATATTTTCCATTGTATGTATATTTCACAAATTTTCCTTTCCAAATTATAAGATAGACATTAAACAATCCATAAAATAATATTTATAAATTATGATAATCTAATATTACATATGTACAAATGAATTTATAAATTGAATTCCTAAAGATTTGAAATTTTTATGAAATAAAAATCTGTGACTTGCCGCGAGGGACCAACCATATGGTCAAGCCATCGGCATGCCCATGGCTTGGCCACAGGGCTGGCCCCCATAGCCAAGTCACTGCAAATTTTAATAAGAGATTATCTATGCACAGAAAAACAGGGCATTTGAATCTAAGTCTTTAACATTGGAGTGAAAGACAGTAGGAGCCACTGCTGAAGCACAGACTAATCATTTAAATGCTTACTCTATTCTTAATATTTGATTTTTAAATGTCTATATCAAATTAACTAAATCCATATTGTTTATAAATTATTTAT